>JAODAL010022258.1:0-65155 GCA_025379985.1 Phyllomedusa bahiana | reverse complement strand
TCCTGCAGTTTCCCGGGCCCTACCCTCGCGACTTTCTGCGCTTCCCCCCTCAAATCCCGCTCGCGACTTTTATGCAGCTGCTGGGGAGGGCCTTGTGGGGTGTCAGGTCTCCACCTAAAGTTAGCCGGGGGCCGCTTGCGGGAGAGTAGCCAAAGTGAGCTCCCCCACGCGCCAAACGACCCCCTTTTGGGGAGGGCCCCCCCTCAGGAGCCCGACCCGGACTCCCCCTGCCTTCTAGCCCCACAGCCGGGCCCGGGGGCCGAGCTCCTCCTGGCAAAACTTCCCCTGATGTTCCCCCGGGGCCTACATTTTCTCCCCTTTTCCCAACGACCAGCCCACCCTTTGAAAAACGCAAAAACGGGGTTTTACTCAAAAACAAAACCGCAACCTGAAGCACCAAAAATTTTGTATTTGCACTTGACGGTTTCTAGTGCGGGTTTTAATTTAAGACCCCAGCAGCAAAACCCACTGCTAGCATTTCTTATTTTTTGGGAGTACAGCCGCGCACTCACAAACACTATTGTCTTGATCCCACCGCTGCCCCCCAATTATTGACAAAAAAAGGGCCTAGTCCATTTTTCCCTTCCCAAAACCGGCACAGGGGAACCGGGGGACGAGAGAACACTCTCCTAAATCCAAAAACCCTAAAAGGGCTGCCCCCCAGTTTCTGGTTTGTTATAAGCCCGGGCCCGTGCCCAAATCTTTTTAACAACCCCCGAAACCACCCTTTGGGGGAAAGCTAAAATTTTTTTTGCCCGGGTTTTTAAAGGCTTTGGTGGGGCCCCGGGGAACCCAAAAACCAGAAACTCCAGAAAAAAGTTTTAGTTTTAATTTACCTTTGGAGGGCACCCCTAGACGGGATAGTATATAAAACGAGGATAAAATAAAGGGTAGGAACAGATGAAAATTTCCCGTTATGGAGATACGACAAAAAGGAAAGTTAGAAAAATAAAATTTTACCGTTTTTTGCTTGCGAGGGGCCCCCCCGCATGGGGGGCCCAGATGTGCCTGGCTCCCTGAGTGATGAGGGTCAGGGAAATGCTCCAGGCACCCCCCTCCCGGATCAAACGGGAAAGAGCCCCCTCGGGCTCCTGGGTTTAAAATTCGGGGGGGCCCCCTACACACCCCGGGGAAGGGGGCCTAGCATTTCCAATCCCACTCAGGCCCATGCAGTTTTCTGATGCAAAACCCAAAAAAAATGGACTAAAACTCGGAAAGGCCATTGGCACAAAACCGCCCGGTGGTCCCCCAAACCCTTTCTGGGTTTTCCCCTGACACCTGGATATCAAACCCGGCTTATCCTTCGGGGCCCCGTAGGCCCGGGTTCTGGATATCCCGTCCCCCTAGGGGTCCGGGAAAACCGGGAAAGGGGCGTTTTCGTGCGGGGAGCTCCATATTTTGCGATATAAAACCCCCCCACGCCCCTTTTTAAAGACGGATCCCCTTTATGAATTGATATGAAAAAATGGGAAAACGACCCGGGAACGGGGGTTTATTTTTTGGGGTTTTTTGAAGCGGGGACTGGCATTTTTTCAGGGCTAATGAGAAACAAAAGGGCTTTTCAGGGGTTCCCCCCCCCTCCCTGGTGCGATTCTAATAAAAAGGGTTTTCCTACCTTTGGGGCTTCGTTACTGTTTTAAAATTGGTTTTGGTGCTGTGGGGGGAAAGCAATAAAGTGAATTCAAAACTTTAAAAAAACCCGTTCTTTAATGTTTTGGATTTTAAAAGGGTTTTTTTGGACCTTTCAATTCCCCCTTTGGTGACTAAAAAATTTGCTGATTACTTTTAAAGTGAAAGGGTGCCTCAATGAACAAACGTAGTGCGCCAAAGTAAAAAAAAAAAAAACTTTTCTGTAATGTATTCGGATAATAAAAGTTTTTTTTGGGGCCCCTATAAATTTCCCTTTGGGGCGACTACAAATGCTTATTCAAATTAACTGCAAAGTAGATCTATCAACAAAGCTGGCCTGCGCCAAAGTAAAAAAACCCCGTACTAAATTATTCGGAAAATAAAAGGGGTATTTTTGGCCCCTTTTCAATTACCGTGGGATAAAAAAATTTCTGTATTCACAATTAGTGAAAGGTGCCCAATGAACAAAGCTGTAGGCCCCCAAAGTGAAAAAACACGATCTGTAAGTGTCGGTAATAAAAGGAATTTTTTGGCACCTATCAATTACCGTGGCGCTACAAAATTGCTGTATTAAAATTTTAAACCAAAGTAGATCTATCAACAAAGCTGGCCTGCGCTAAAGGAAAAAACATATTGAAATCTTTCGGATAATACAATTTTTTTTGGGCCCCTTTTAAATTCACCGTGGTGACTCCAAAATTGCTTTTTCACATTTAAGTGAAGGTCCCCCCAAATAACAAAGCTGTAGTGCGCCAAAGTAAAAAAAATGATCTGAAAGTATTCGGATAAAAAAAAGGTATTTTTTGGCACCTACAATTCACCTGGGGTGACAAAAAATTCTGTATTAATTTTAGTGAAAAGGGTGCCTAAATGAAAAACTGAGTGCGCCAAAGTGAAAAAAAAATATCTGTAATGTATTGGGATAAAAAAAGGTTTTTTTGGACCTATCAATTCACCTTGGGACTGCAAAATTGCTGTTTTCACATTAAGTCCAAGGTCCTCAATGAACAAAGCTGTAGTGCCCAAAGTAAAAAACAGTACTGTAATGTATTGGATAATAAAAGGGATTTTTGGCACCTTTCAATTCCCGTGGGACTACAAAATTGTGTATTCACTTTAAATGCGGTGCCCCAATGAACAAAGCTTAGGCGAAAATGAAAAAAACGTACTAAAAATGTATTGGAAAATACAAGGTTTTTTTGCCCCTTTCAATTCCCCTGGGGTGACTAAAAAATTTGCTGTATTCACTTTTAATTGAAATTTTTTTTTTTCCTCAATAAACAAAGGTAGTGCCCCAAAGTCAAAAAAAACGTATCTGTAATGTTTCGGATAATAAATATTTTTGGCACCTTTAAATTCCCTGGGGTGACTAAAAATTGCTGTTTCACTTTTAAGTGCAAGGTGCCTCAATGAACAAAGCTGTAGTGCGCCAAAGTCAAAAACATACTGAAATTTATTCGGTAATAAAAGGTTTTTTTGGCACCTTCGACCTTGCTGCTAAAAATTTTTCTGGATTCAATTTTAACTGCAAGGTGGATATATCAACAAAGGGGAAGGGGGAAAAAATTGAAAATTAACACCTATCTGAAATGATATGATAATTAAAGGATTTTTGCACCTAAAAAAAAGACCTCATTTACTAGAAAAGATTGTATCCAAATTTTAAAGTTCAGGTTTTAAATAATAAAGCTTTTGCAGTGAAATGTCTACACAAAAGCTTGGTGAACTTTACCCAGTATTCTTTATAGAGTTGTCTGTGTTCGCCGCGCCCCCCCCCCCCCCCGCTCCCCCCTGTGACATTACAGCAGTAGATGCCCTTTAAAATTCTCATCTAACTACAAAAATCTTCCCAAACTCAATCTAACTATTTGAAGGACACAGCTAACGTAGAGCTTTCCCCTTTAAGAAAAAGAAAAATTTCGCTGAGCTGGTTGGACACAGGCAGACCACGTCCTATGCTATGAGACGCTGAGAACACGAGGCTGAACAGGAAGGGCTGTTCTATGAAAAAAGAGGTCATGTGATCTTTCCAGCCAAACGAAAACCCAAAACATCCCACATGACTCCCACACATCTCACGCTGCTCTATTTGTAACTGATTTGCTGGCCGCCCAAAAAGACAGGAATTTCCGAAAATGGCGGATCTTAAAATGATGCACAGACTTTTAAACCCAAATTATCCCCTGATCTAAAAATTTCGATCAACAAAAAACTGTGCCCATTTTAACTTTGTGAAATAATCGCCAAAAGTGGTTTCTCCTTGGGGCTGTAAATAGTCCTGTTACTATCCCCCACATCTGCTTAATTGCTCTTTGACTTCCTATCCTATTTTCCTCTAGTATGTACATGTCTGAGAATTGAAAATTTTTAAAGCATATGGAGAGGGAAAAATACGGGGACACTGTATGCAGTATAGTGGATTATGTTTGTACTATGTAAATTAAGAGAAGAAAATACATAAATGACACCAGATAACACTTAACTGCGTATTCTTTTCTATAGTTGTAATATGAACATGTATTTGCCTCTGAGCAGTGTTATGAAATCCTCATAACCATTTTTAAAATTTGGCCCCCTGCTGCAGTTGTTTTCCAGAATCATGGCACGCTTTGACCAACAGTCTGCAAGTGTGACGACTAGGAGACATGATATTAAAATAATGTATTTGTTTATATTGTTAATCCACATAACTCATGTAGTAGATAATTACCTGGCTCAGACAGCACAATAGCAAATTCATTCTGTCCCCCGGGATCTACTAATTGAAAATCATTTAACTTATTCCAATTGAGCAGGATAACTGAGAACGTCAAGAAAAGTGTTATATTAATCCAGTGTTCACCAGAAAAATTATTAAAATACTGTTACATTTAGTAAGCTAGGCACTTTGCTGAGGAATGATACACATTCAGATGTTCTTATTCTACTATATAGTATCCTTGCTGGTGTGAAGTATGTCTATTAAAGACTTCCAGATGCAAAATACTGAAAAAACTTAAAAAAAATATATTAACAAAGCAACTGTAACAGCATTCAATGTCAATCAGCATCTTTAAAAGCCAACATGATATTGTCATGTACTAAGAGAGTCATGGACTTATGGGGCAGGGATGTCACCTCCCTTCCAGGCTCCACAAGCAATCATTGTAACCAGAACACATGCCATGGTGTAAACAGTTATCAATACAGCCTGGAATGATGAAACAAATGTGAGAAATGCAAACTGCTCTACCTCCTGCCGGAAAAAAAAGAGGCTGCAGAAGTAGCTCAAGACACACACAGATTAGGTAACAGCTGCTATACTAAACGATTTATGTAATACAAACCAATTGAGAATTTGCTTATTTTTAATGTCCCCATCCTTACAGATTTGATGTTTGCGAGAAAACCCTTTAAGACAGGTGTATTTAATGCTAAATATAGTACGTTTCCCCTTTAGTATAAGTATGATCAAAATGTATCATAGTGGTTCATTCTGCTTGATAAATTTGACATTTCCTTACATACTGTTATCTAACGTTCTACCATCTATTGATTGTTTTAGTTTACACTATACCTGCACCAACATTTCTGAGCAATTTCTGGCACATTACAAACCATGCCAAATTTATACTAAACCACATTACACATTACAATTAAGACCAGAACACATTTTGCACAAAGCACAAAACATATAAGACACACTGGACCCTAAGAAGTGTGCTCTGAAGTGTAGTTTTTAATGGTACCATTTTAGGATACATGCAACTTTTTGATCACTTTTTATTCCAATTTTTGGGGGATAGGAAGTGACCAAAAAAAACAATTTTTTAAAGGAATTTTTTCCTTCTATGGTGTACAGAAAATGCAATAAATGATACTCTATTTTAATAGATTGGACTTTTACATTTGTGGCAATACCAGTTATATGTAACTTTTTTATTTTTTAGATAACGGCAAAAGGGGGGTTATTTGAACTTTTAATATTATTTTTTTAATTTTTTTTTTTATTTAAAAGCTTAGCCACTAGATACTACCATGGGGGGCACAATCTTTTCCAATATACAGCGTCTACTGGAACGTATAAAAAATTTTTATTAAACTTCATTCATTCATTACCTATTACACCCTGCCATAGTCAGGGTGTAATATGTCTACATGCATGCACCGCGGCATCAAAAGTGTTAACAGCAGGGATGGAGTGCAGAAATCCAGCAGTGGGGCTTAAGCCCTTAAACCTCGCTGTTGGTTTCCCACAGCATCACTACTTAAAAGCCTCCTGCCGGCCTGAAATTGCGTTTAGACTATAAAATGCACCCCCATTTTCCCACCAAATTTGGGGTAAAAAAAAAACTTACACCAAAAAATAGGAATCTAAAACACAGGGGGCCCCAAATTTATTAAAAATGTTTAACAGTAAGACTTTCTTTGTTGCCCACAGCAATCAATTAGAGCCTAATTTTTAGTTTTTAAATTCTTGGGAAAAAATTAAAACAGAACCGATTTTTGTTTTTGGGAAACAAAAAAGTTTCACTGTTTGACATTTTTAAAAATAAGGGCCAATAAGTAATACGTGATCCCTAAAAGGAAAATAAAAATTGATTCCGGCATGCCCATTGTTTTTTAAACCCGGGTTATGCTGAAACCATTATTTTTGGGAAAACGGTTTTACCTGATTAACCAATAACACAAAAGAAGATTAAAAATTACGCGGATAACAAACAAGTAAAGCAACCCTTACATATAACATCAGAAAGAACACAGAAAGCTGAAACTTTCACTTCGAGAACATTGATCTTGGTCATGTACTTTAACCCATTTCCGGAAAAAAATAAGGGACACGTCACCTGGGGCCACCATGTAGAGAATGCCCAGGCAAAAAACCACTTTGTACCCAAGCAACCAATCAAGCTCCCGTCCATTTTTCCGAAAATAAAAGGGGGCGCTTGTTTGGGTGCTATTGGCAAAAAAGTGAGTTTTAGATCAGACATTTTCATACATTTGCCCCTGGGCCAAAGAACTGCCATCCTGGCACATGTGGAGAACATACAGAACTGTATACTGCACTGTATGGTAGAGAAGCGCTACTAGACTGCCAATCACTGCATGCACTTCACTAAGACAGGGTTTTACAAGTAAAATATTTATTTGGCTGGATCAGTGTCTGGGAGACTGTAACTTGAAACCACACTCAACATGCAATATCCTAGGAAAGATAATTGTATGTTAAAAACAGTTTATCCCGAGGCCATTAGGTCTTGAAGGACCACTGTACAAGGTGTCTGTAAAAGGTGAGCCTTTGTCTATATACATGGATAAGCCTTGAACACAAATTAACCTGTCACTAGTCAACCAGTTGATCTTTTCTTGAAACCCCTTTTAAAGGGGAAGACCATGACAGAGAGGGGAATTTATCTAACAAGTGGAATTGGTTTAGAATTTTTGGGAAAAATTGGCTAACGAATCGAACTTTTGGGTACTTCGGGTGAACGAAGTGTCCTTTTTATTGATAAAATGGGGTGCGAGCACATGGCTTTTTCATGGGGCAAACACTCTGGGGGGAAAAGGGCATAGCCCACATGACATGTGCAAGAAAGCCAATCAGAGACCGCGGGATTCGTGACGTCACCCCACTATATAATCTGGGCGCGACCGGGGCTCACACTCCCTCACTGTACTGACTAAAGGTGCTGCGCGGGCGCTTGTAAATAGCCTTTCTGAAGAACTGATTTTTTTACAGCGATTTTTGTGGGGTGCTCAGCTTGTCCAGAGACGCTTCCTTAAAATTTATTTTCTGATTTTTGAGGATTGGATCTGAGCCATTTGTGTACACTGCGCTGCATATACTTTTAAGCTTTGCTCACAGCACATTGAATATCCAAGGGGATCTAAGCCAGTTCCCCCCCGTGTAAACTTTTTAAAAAAACAGCGTTTTTACAATACAAATACCCCTTTATTTTTGGGTGCTCCCCAAATTCTTTTTCCAATTTTCATCCAGGGTTAATTAAGCGTATTTTTTGCTGTGGTGACAAAAAAAACTGTTTTCACCGCCAAAAAAACAATTTTCCTGTAGCAAATTCACAAAACGAAGGATAATTTCAATTTTTTCTCTTGTTGTTTGTGTAAAAAATACCGTAACACGCTACAAAAACTATATTTGTGGGTGCTCAATCTTTTGCGCAATTCACTCTAGGGGGGAATTAAACGTTGTTTTTTTCCTGCTGTGGTGACCCAAGAAACCGTCTTTTCACCGCCCCAAAAAATTTTTTTACCTGAGCATAATTTTACAAGCGAAGGTTTAATTACAATTTTTTTTTCTGTTGTGTAGCGTAAAAAATAGCCATTTTAACACGTACAAAGCTATATTTGTGGCGCTCAATTTTTTTTGCGCAATTTACATCCAGGGTTAAATTTAAACGTTTTTTTTCGCTGTGGTGACAAAAAAAAACCGCTTTTTTACCGCCAAAAATACAATTTTTCCGTCATAATTCACAATTTAAGGTTTAAATTACAATTTTTTTCTTTTTGTTTGTAGCGTAAAAAAACGCCATTGTAACACGCTACAAACTCGTATTTTTGTGATTGCTCAATTGTTTGGCGCAATTTACACCCAGGGGTTTTTAATTAAGCATTGTTTTTCTGCTGGGGTGACTAAAATAAACCGTCTTTCCCCACCAAAAAATACATTTTTCCTGCATTTAAATTTCCAACGAAGGTTAATTCAATTTTTCCTTGTTTTATAGCATAGAAAACACGCCATTGAACACGCTACAAAGCCGTATTTTTTGGTTTGCTAAAATTTCTTTTGCACAATTTACATCCAGGGGTTAATTAAGCTTGTTCTGCATTGTCCATAAAGGAAATTTTGTTTTTTCAGCCACAAAAGAAATTTTCTGACAAAATTCATAACCAAGGTTATTAAGCTGTTTGGTTTAAAAAAATTTCAGTAAAACACAGATTTTTTAAACGGCACTAAAAGTCAATTTTCATGCCCCTTTGTGGAGCCTTTTATATTAAAGGGTTTTCCAAGTTTTTTACGGGTTTCTTTAGTCAATACGGGGTGGATTTATCATATAAAATATCTTCATCAAACATGTCTGTACTTTTTTAGAACAAACAGTATGTCAACAGAGGGGGGGGTTTGGCGGGCTCTTCCCCGCGAGGGAAGGGGCAAAAACACCCCAGGCCCAGGTCGCAGCCAGCAAGGGGACGTCGCAGCAGGGGCCCCTCGGTGGGGGCCACAACTGCCCTGTCACTTGCGGCCCGTGGTTGTTCAGCAACCAAAGGTTCTTATGTTGACTAGGTCACCACTTCCCCCCAAACACTGAAAAACCCCAGCCCAGAGTGGGTGTAACGCAAACACAACCCTTAGTTGGCATGGCCCGGGAGGGGGCAGCCCCCCCCCACCTGTCCCAATCCGCCTCTGTCCCACCGGTTTCCCTCAGCCAAGATCTACTATGGGGTCTGGGCTCAGCCCCACTAATACGAGGAGAAAAAATTTGAGGAGGGCAGTCAGAAACTATTGTAGCAAAAAAATGGGCCAATATCCCCTGCTTCTTCAGGGGGGCGGCAAAGTATAGACTGGAAGTGGCATGGAGTCATTTTTGTGGGGGTCACCCTGCATACCAAACGGGAAAGAGGACACATGCGAAAAACACAAAATAATGATGATGTAGCCGACCGCACGGGGACCGGGTGAGGCAAGGGGTTTCAACATCGTCGGGAAAGAGGGCGTCAGTTTTGCGCGCGGCAGGGCGCACCCAGCAAGTGGGTCGGGGGCCGGAGTCGCAGGATAGCACAGGTGAGGGGGTGGGAGCCAAGCAGCCACGGGGTAAAAAACCCACTTCCAGGTCCCAAAAAAGAAAGGGGACAGGGGTACAAGGCATCGCGGGGATAGTCACTCATGCGGAGCGTTGGCTGTAAAAACCATACTCGGCGGTGTGGCAGTTCTTTGCTAAGAACCGGAGACCCAAAATGGGGGATATGTAGAATCTGTAGGGAAAAAAGTGAAGCGTCCAGGGGGCAACGTTGGCAACACAGCCCTGCGTCAACCATGCACATCACCATCCACCGGGGCCTGGGAGAAACGTGGCTCAATGTGTTCCCACCGCCCCCGACAGCACGCCCAGTGGCACCAGCCTTTTCAGCCCGTCAAGCCCACCACCTCTGCAAAGGGGGCTTTTCCTTGAACATCTCCCCCGGGCCAATGCCTTTCCCCCCTCGCAACCATGGCCCACATCGTTCAGCAGGCGATTGCAAAGAACAACAGTATGCGTCCAACCATCCTAAGTGCAGCAGCTGACCGTGCTCCGTCCAATGGGAATTGCAGTCCCTTTTCCCTTTTCCCAAAAGGGGGACTCTGCACCGTTCAGAAACAATGGGTTGTGCCGACCGAGATGGAGAGTTCCAAGCCGTAATTTTTTTTTCCAAAAAAAGGGATACCACACTTCATAAAAATTAAACAGAAGGGGCCCCCTTTACACGGTTTTTCCAAGGTGCACGACAGCGCAACGTCTGAGCTGTAACACGGTCAGGGGGCCCGACATGCCTTACGGGCCACTGGGGGAATGTGCTTCTGGCCCCCGGCACACCAACAACTTGGGCAGGAGACGCCGCTTTCCCCCTCCCCTTGTCAAACTGCGGCTCCCGCCCAATGCCCTTCCCCCTCCACCAAAACCACCACCAACTCAGCCCCCAAAGTACTATCCCTCAACCAATGTGTAGGGACAGCGGGGTCGCGCAGGGTTTTAAAACCTGGGTTGCCTCGCGAACGAAGTCACACTGGGGAGGAACTGCTCCGCGTCATGCAGCAAAAATCGTGTGTGGCTTTCTCCGCGCCAAATGCAAAACGGAACCCTGGTGACACAATGGGGGGAACATGATGTCCATGCGCCCCTGCATGGGGCACGTTTTAATCTGTTTTGAAAAGGTTCCCGAATCTTCCACCGATCTTCAGAAGATTCTGAAAAAGGCCAGGAAAAGTGCATGCACTTTACCAATCCTACAAAGCCAGGGAAAACCCCCCTCAAAATTGCATGGGAGAACGGCCTCCCCCAACACACTCTGAATGCGATGTTTTCCAAAACCCTTGTAATTCCCCGCCGCCATTTGGACCGACTGTATGAACAAAAAGGCCGTTAAGATTTTTTGAGATCCGGGAAGGATTTCTCAACCTGTGTAAAATTTGATGTCAGCCCTGGCAGCTCATGGTGAAACCTCCCTTTGTTGAGGCCTTTTGGAAAAGGGCCCCGTTATTTGTCATCGCCAGGACTACGGATGAATAACACATTCCACCTTCATGTCCTGGGAAAAGATCGAAAAACTTCTGGGCAGGGACGGAACGGGGACTACATCTCGCGGCCACAAGTCCGTTGGGGGGGTGAAATTGGGGGGAGGAGGGGGACATTTGGAGAGAACAATGTCTGGTGAAATAGTGGATTTTTTTACCCCCGGTGACAAGAGGGGGAAAAACAAAAGCAGCTGGGGGTGTGGAATGAGGAAGATGGGGAGATGACCCCAAACACTGTGGGGTATACAGTGGGATGGAGGCAGGGAGCCCTCGGGGGTCACTTGGCAATGCCACAGCATCGTTTGCCTGGCTGTGACAGCCCGAATAGTCCATCCGGGAGAGGGATACTTCGCCTCCCCCCTATTGGACCCTCGTACCGGGGCCCAAAATGGGAGCCTTTTTTTCCCACTATTACGGGGGGAAGAAAAACCCTTAAATATATAGGGAAATCCTCCGGCCAGTTGGTTGCTGCCTATGTGCCATGCCCCCCTCTGACGGGTCTGCCCGGGGGGGTTTTAGCGTCATGTACTACTGCGCGGCTGCGGGGAAGGGTGGAGGGGTCGGACATACCAGCCCCAAGCAGAAACCCTAAGTCTGGATCACGAGACAGTTTCCTTCACCCCCTAGTGAGGGGGGCACGCCACAGCAAGGACCGGGAGCGACCCTAAACCCAAAAGGGTGGGGGCCATTGGACAGCACCTCCCACCCCCGTTAGAAATCCGCTGGACATGGGCAGCCAAAACTGGTGTTTCCGCAACTTCCGATTTGCAGGGGAGAAGCTTCCTCCCCGGGCCCGTAGTGGACATCATAGGGGGTTTCAGTGCGGCGGGGGCCATCGTACCCCCAAGGGAAAAAACCCGCTTGTCCACGGGAAAGTGGAACGACTGACCTTGTAAGTGAATCGGGTGTGGACGCCAGGATTTCCACACACCAAGCCTTAGGGTCAATACATCACCTGAGCCCACCAAACGTGGAAATGAGTCTGGGTTAAAACTACCCCCTCACCACTATCTGATGCTGCCCCCCCCTGATCCCACATCTGCTGACAGTTTCCCCATCTGCCCCCAAACCATCTTTCCGGGGACTGGTATTGCCCCCCCACCTCCAACTCTGTCATTGTGCTACTGCTGACCTATGCGTGTTGTTGGGGTGGATGACACCACACTGTGTCAATTCCCTCTCTGCCTCAGCGTTGCTCCTGCCGCGTCACCCCACTCTCTGTCAGTGCCACTCTGTGGCCTACTACTGTTTTGCCACCCCCAGAATGTCATTGTGCCACTTCGACCTCTGCTCGCTCCGTGACCTACACCTGTGTCATTGTGCCACTGTCTGACCTCATGCGCTGCGTGGCTGTCCGTGACCTACACACCTGTCTTGTGCCACTTTGACCTCCGCGGGCCGCCGTCACCCCCATCTCTGTCATTGTTCCACCTGTGGCCACTATGTTTTGCCCCCTCCAGAATGCTTTGTGCCCTTTGACCTCATCTGCGCTGTGGCTGCGCCGTGACCTACACACTGTGTCTTTTGTGCCACTGTCTACCCATGCGCTGCTGTGGGCTGCCGTGACCTACACATCCTTTGTCCCACTGTCTGACCTCATGCTGCTCCCCATGGTCACCTCCACTCTCGTCATTGTGCCACCTGGGGCCTACTCCTTTTTTCCCAAACCTCCAGAATGTCCTTTGCCACTGTCTGATCCTGCGGCTGCCGCCGTCACCTCCAAACTCTGCTTTTTGCACTCTGTGGCTACTACTTTTTTCCACCTCCAAAATGTCTTTGGCCCCACGTCTGACCTCATGCTGTGCTTGGGGCGCCGGACCTACACCGTTCATTGTGCCACTGTCTGACCCATGTTTCTGCTGTGGTGTGCCGTGACCTACACCCCTCTGTCATTGTGCCACTGTCTGACCTCATGGCTTGTGGGGCGCTGCTTGACCTACACATTTGTCATTGTGCCACTGTCTGCCCTCAGCTGCTGCTGTCTGCTCCCAAAAGACCTACACACGTGTCATTGTGCCACTCTGTGGCCCTCCATTTTTGTCACCTCAAAATGTCATTGTGCCATGTCTGACCTCATGGCTGCCCGTCCCCTCCACTCCTGTCATTGTGCCATTTGTGGCCTACCTTTTTTCCCACCTCCAAATTCATTGTGCCACTTCTGACCTCATCTGCTGCTGGGGGCTGCTGAGTGACCTACAACTCTGTCATTGTGCCAGTCTGACCTCATCTGCTGTGTGGCTCGCCATGACCTACCACGTGTCACTGTGCCACCGGGCCTACCCCTTTTTTTGCCACCCTGAAATGCTTTGGGCCACTGTCGACCTCATGCTGCGTGCGTTGATGCATCAACCCCAACGTGTCATTGTGACTCTGTGGCCTCTCCGTTTTTTGGGGCCACCTCCAGAATGTCTTGTCCACTCCTGACCTCAGCGCTGTGGGGCCGCCGTCCCTTCAAACCTGTCACTTATTTTCCACCGGCCCTCACTTTTTTTTTTCCAGCTTCGCGCCATAAAAAATTTATGGGGATACTTTCCCCCTGAGTTTTTTGGGTCAGTTTTGCCCTCTTAAGTGCCCAGGGATTTTTATGTGAAGCAATTCTAAGACGGGGGAAGTAACTGCTGTCATACTAAAAACAACATTTTTTGAAACCAAACCAAGCTCCCCCCTGCATATTTAAGCATGGGCACAACGTCACAGCACCCGCAGGCTTGTGCAGCCCGGAAAAAAGGTTTTTACGTGATTTTGTCCCGAAGTAAATTTTGGGAAAAAAGTTTTTTTTTTTTTTTTGTCGGGATATTCGGCGAAGGAGCAAAAAACCCAAATTTTGAGAAATTTGCCCTCTTAACCAGACATAACAAGGGCAACCCCAAAAAATTTCTTTTTTTGAGGTAACTAATAGGGAAAAACCATTGTAATTTGGACATTTTCAAAGTTTCTCATATCCTTACTCTTACCTAATTTTCCTGCTTCCAATACATCAACTTGTCATCCCTGAAAAATCCAAGTAATGGGTAATCTGGGGCCCTTTTTTAGGACAATTGCAGCTGAATTTAATTTTTTAAGTTTCATTGCCAATTTAGACAAAATGCAAAAAAACACCACAATTTTGGGACAATTAGTGGCATAAAGTAAGCCAACAATAAGAACATGTAAACTTAGAGTATGTTCACTGCCCTTCATTCCCTATAACATACGCTTTCAAATGGGGCTCTGGTCCACGAAAAGGACCCAAGATGCATCTAACAAGAGCAGTGATTTATCACTGCCGGAAAATGACAAACACGAAAAGGGGCTTTCAAGAGAGATCGCTGCGGTATTTGCATCGCGCCTGTCGGCCCGCTTGCGGATGCAAACAAAGAAATGGCATGAAATTCTTTGATCGCATCGCAAATGGACCCCAAACAGGGGGATGCAAACACACAGGGGAAAATCTTTTCATGTGAACCCGCTGCGTTTTTGTCCTTGCGGCAGTAAAAACCACGCTAATTGTCAGATCGTCTCTGGTCCATTCTGATGAACCCAGAGATGCATCTGAAAAGCGTAGTTCATACGGATGAAGGCGCCATGTAACAACCCTTTAGGCTCACATCAAAAACAAATCAACACTGGATAAATGGCACCTTGAAGACGTCTATCGAATTTTTAAGCAAAAAAGACCCCATATAAATAAAATTTAGCAACTAGAAACAAAAAACATACTTTATTGGGAAATTTTGAAAAAAAAAACTACACTAACCCTTTTACAACCCTCACAAACTAAAAAAACCCCCTACCCTAACCAAAAAAAAATGAAGGTCCGCCCAAAAAGGGGGCGCCCCTACCCGGAACCTTCCCTTACTGACATCCCTACTAGACCCTATTCTATACTTAATAGTAAACAAGCTACTTATGCGAGGAACCAAAACCCAGAATGGGGTAGCCCTCCAATCAAGTATAGAGATATCAGAAAAAAATCAGCAAGATCTTGCTTGAATAGGAGGATCCAAAATGCCTATTTAAACACGAAAGGGGATATAGATACACATCTTGGGATGATTACTGTACATACCCCAAGCCAAGAAAAACAAATAGTTGGTTTCCCCCATAACACAACATAAAAAAAAAGTGTGCAAACACTTCCTAGGGAATGAAAAGGACTTAAAAAACACCTAAAAAATGAAATATTATGGTATAGGAGAACCATAAAACCTAAAAAAGAAGGGGGCGACATGGGTAACAGCCTCCCTCCATATATTGCCAAAAAACCCCCCAGACCTGGCGGGGGTATTTTTGCAAAATATAAGGGAGGCTGTATACCTATGTCGCCCTTCTTTTTTAGGTATTAAGGGTATCTCCTATACCAAGTATTACTTTCTAGGTTTTATTATCCTTGCACCATCGGAAGGGTTTTTGCACATTTTTTTCTATGCTTGTGTTCAGGCTCGGACTGGGCCCCGGGGAACGGGAATCCCCCGGTGGGCCCCCCCACCCTGGGGGCCCCGGAGGGAGTGCCGTCGCCCCCGGGGGCCCCTCCGCGCATCCGGGCCCTGAACGCCCGGGGCCCCGTCCCGACGCCCCGAGACCGGGCCCCGGGGGTTGGGGGCTAATGTCCCCAGCTCCCGGGGCTGCGCGGGGTCACGAGCACAGCGCCACAGGGTGCACCCCCGCTGTCCCCTGGCAGGCTAAGGCATTAGGCCCCTTTACCTGCCGGGGGCCGCCCCTATGCTGACGTAGGCGCGCGGGGACGTCACTCCCCCCGCCCCTATGCATGCAGCAGGGGCCGCGGGGGCTGGACGGGGAACCAGGGAAGTGGCTTTTTTGTTTTTTTTTTTTTTTTTTTAATATCTACAAGGGGGGCCCTGGCTAGAATGGGGGGCCCTGGCTAAAAGGGGGGCCCTGGGTACAAGGGGGAATCACTGGCTACAAGGGGGGTCCCCTGCTATAAAGGGGGCCCGGCTACAAGGGGGGCCCTGGGTATAAAGGGGGGGCCCTGGCTAGAAGGGGGACCTACTAAAGGGGGAAAACACTCTACAAGGGGGGGGGGTCCCGGCATAAAGGGGGGCCCCCGGGACAAAGGGCCCTGCAAAAAGGGGGGGCCCTGGGTACAAGGGGGGGCCCGGGGTAAAAAAGGGCCCTGGCTATAAGGGGGTCCCTACTACAAGGGGGCCCTGGCTAAAAGGGGTCCCGGGTACAAAGGGGGTCCCTGCAGAAGGGGACCCCGACACAAGGGGGGAACACTGGCTATAAAGGGGGTCCCGGCTACAAGAGGCCCCGGCTATAAAGGGGGTCCCTGCTACAAGGGGCCCTGGCTATAAAGGGGGTCCCTGGCTACAAGAGGGCCCTGGCTAAAAGGGGGGCCCTGGCATAAAGGGGTCCCTGGGGTACAAGAGTCCCGCTATAAAGGGGGCCCGGTACAAGGGGGCCCCCGGCTATAAAGGGGGTCCCTGGCTACAAGAGGGCCCCGGGAATAAAAGGGGGCCCTGGCTATAAAGGGGGGCCCCTGCTACAAGGGGGGCCCTGGCTATAAAGGGGGTCCCTGGCTAAAAGGGGGGCCCGGGCTACAAAGGGCCCGCTATAAAAGGGGGGGCCCCTGGCTAAAGGGGGGTCCCTTTCACAAGAGGGCCCTGGCATAAAGGGGGCCCTGGCTATAAAAGGGGGGCCCTGGCTATAAAAGGGGGGGCCCTAGCAAGGGGGGCACTGCTACAAGGGGGACCTGACTACAAGGGGGCCCTGGGTATAAAGGGGGGCCCTGACTACAAGGGGGTCCCTGGGTACAAGGGGGGAATCCCGGCTACAAGGGGGGGCCCTGGCACAAGGGGGCCTGACTACAAGGGGGAACACTGGCTACAAGGGGGACCTGACACAAGGGGGGTCCCTGCTATAAAAAGGGGGCCCCGGCCCACAAGGGGGCCCTGGGTATAAAGGGGGCCCCCGCCATAAAGGGGCCCCGGGACAAGGGGGGCCCCTGGGTACAAGGGGGGTCCCTGGGTATAAAAAGGGGGCCCTGGCTAAAGGGGGGGGCCCGGCTATAAGGGGGGTCCCGGCTACAAGGGGTCCCTGGCTCAAGGGGGGGGGCGGCTATAAAGGGGGGCCCCGGCATAAAGGGGGGGGCCCGGCTAAAGGGGGGCCCTGACGCAAGGGAGAATCCCTGGCTACAAGGGGGGTCCCTGGGTACAAAAAGGGGGACCCGAATACAAGGGGGGAACACTGCTACAAGGGGGCCTACTACAAGGGGACCCTGGCTACCTACGGGGGGCCCCAACTACCTACAGGGGGGGCCCTGACAACCACAGGGGGGGCCCCGACTAAATGGGGCCCTGGGTACCTAAAGGGGGCCTTTTTACACCTACGGGGGCCCTGACTACAAAGGGGGCCCTGCAACCCAAATACTAAAGGGGCCCCTGAAAACCCAACATAGCAAAAGGGGGCCCGACTTCCGCACACTAGCTAAAGGAGGCCCCAACTACCCGTATACTACCTAAAAAGACCCCTAACTGCCCGAAATACCTAAAAAAAGAGGCCTTAACGTTTACTATTCAGGAAACCCTAACGCCCCGTATCACCCAAAGGGGGTCCCTAACGCTTGCAGCCTATATAAAGGGACCCTAACTACCTACACTTACCTAACTGGGGAGAAACACCTACCTAAAACTGGGTCTTGCCTATTTTTCCTACCTACCAGGGCTTTGAGGGCCAAGCAAAACTAGAGTCAAGGTATAATAAAAAATACCTTTATTAATTCAAAAATAAAAAGCCTCGTATAAAAGTATAGTGTACTAAATCCCAAAAAAAATGGATGGCAGGGTGAAAGTGCACAAGGAGATAGAAATTATCATTGTGGATTAATTAGTAAGCAATAGATCACATAACCAAGGAAGTGAAGAACCTCTTAAGTAAATGCAAATCTAAGCATGTTTATCGACATACCCATCTCTATGGAAGAATTTTCAACCCACGTCTTCACTAGTCCACCGCTATTCGATTATTATTGTGGTCATTTCGATATGTAATTTCCTGACTTCAATATGAAGCTATATATTGTACATTCTTGTTGATCATTTTGAGTAATGCTCTCGTTGGCTATTATGCAAGAGACATGATGTAATTATAACGTGGCGTCACTTTTGCTTATTATAGATTACATTCGATCACCCTTGTATTGCAGCTTATCATCTGTCTTTTTAACTTGCGTCTTTCTGCAGACTGTGCGCATGCGCGGTGCGGATGGTGCGGCTACTGCCTGGCTCCTGGCGACTTTCCCGCGTGGCGCGCATGTCCCTAAAATGTGGTACCCTGGGGCATGCCGCGACATGGCGCGTCGCCGGAAGTGGGGCATTGGCCGGCGTCTCCGATCACTGCCGCCTGCGCCGACTTCCGTCTTGTATCTATGGCGCCATTTACTTTAGACTATTTAAACTGCTGCGACTGACTAGTCACAATCCCCCAGAGAAGCGTCAATTGACGCGAAACGTGCGTTGGGTGAGGTGCTGGACGGGTGAACTGTCGGTAAGAGACCCTTATCACTGAGATGTGCAATGCGTTTTCACTTCCCCTGGGTATGTCGATACACATGCTTAACTTGCATTTACTTACGATGGTCTTCACTACCCTGGCTATGTGATACTATTGCTTTACTAATTAATCACAATGATAATATTCTATCTCTCTTTGCCTGCACATTCACCCTGACCATCATTTTCTTTCTTGGACTCTTACGTACACTATACTTAGTCTATACAGTGCTTTTTTATTGTTTTTAATTAATAAAGTGTATTTTTTATCTATACCCTTGACTCTATTATTGCTTCGGTCCTCAATGCTACAGTGAGCGGGTGCATTATGTTGGTTCAGCGCTGCTCTGAACCTCTTATACTCTCAAGGTCTGGATTTCCTTGGTGTTATTATATGATTTTTTTCTGTGTTTTTTTCACAGTTCTCCAGCCCTTCATTACGATGGATTTTAGATCCCATGACATTTCATGGACCTCTAAACTAAATGAGGTCTTTAGTGAGAATCCAAGATTTGAAGTAATTCAAAGGGAGGAAAAATGCGAAATTAAAGGGAAATGGAACTACAAAAACAAAGGAGAGAAATGCTACACAAAAGGATGAGGGTGTTGGTGGAATAAAGCATTCATAGAGAAATATTTTCTTATCTATGGGATTACTACCTAGAGGCCTACTGTTAAAGTTTTCCCATTCATTTGGTGTTGAGATTGAAACATTCAAAACCAAATGGAAGAAGTTGCTAATAAATGCCTCTATGGGCTTTATGCAACTATTGGTCCAATCTAATGCAATCAACCCATAACGAACATTGAGATTGGAGCTAACGAGGTACGTCCCAACTCCGTATAATGTCGTGTCAGATGATCAGTAGATGTCTTTAAAAATTGAGCGTGAGAAAAATCTTGCCACATGGAAAAAAGATATTGTAGATAAAAATCAAAAAACTTCAAGAGAACTCAATGACTTCCACTCTAGAAAGGTATATATATGGAGTAGGGAGCGTCAAAGAAGCCCACGATCTCAATCTCGCTCTCGATCTCGATCTGGATCTATGTCATCGAGTAGGTCACAGGATTTTCCCTCTAACTTGGGACCGAATGATGACACTGCACTTAGATCCGGCACTATGCAACCTACGAAAAGAGGTAGAAAGAAAAAGACCCCGCCTCCACCTCGTGAGACCAACACCTCCACCAGGAGTCGCATGAAGGTAATCAATTTGTCCTCACATGCGCTTACTCCACACACAGGAGCGAAGGTGCTGAGCCCTCGGCCTCTCCTTCTCACCTACTAACCCGTTTAATTTTTTCACAGCCCTAAAAGATTTACATCTCTTCGCAAGGAAGTTGATTTTTAAAAAACTACACGCTAGTAGGAGCTGTGACGGGTTGGTTACTGAGGAGGAGAGGAATGCTTGCCGCATCTTGGAGGAGCTATCCAATGAAAAAAGTGAGTCTGACATAGATACCTTCCCTTCACAATTTTGTCTAAAATCCACACGTTCTCCTCCATTATCATTATGCCCTGCTGTTGAGATTTTCGTTAGACTCGTATCCTCGGAAATGCAATCTCTTTACAGGGGATTTAACGGGGATAATCTTACCAGCTCGACACAAGAGAGGCCTTAAAACAACTTCGACCTTGAAGGACATCCCTGTATTTATTAAAGCCAGCGATAAGGGTAACGTGTAATCTGGCCAGTTTGTAAAATGAAAAGGACGCCGTCGCGTCAATTACGTGACAAACTCACATATAAGAAGGGCACTATAACCCAACTAATAATCTTTGTATCCGAATGGAGGACATTTTTTTTTGGAAAAGGCATATAGGAGGTACTATTTCTAAAAAAGTATACGATTTCCTGCTAGTGAAATTTCCTAAAATCCCGACATTCTACCTGCTACCCAAGATACATAAGGATCCCGTCAATCCACCTGGACGCCCGATTGTGTCTGGTATTGACGGATTATGTGACCCTGCCTGTAAATTTATTGATTTCTAATTAAAGCCCCTTGTAGAACTACTACCCTCTTTTGTTAAAGACACAACGGATGTCCAAAGCGGATTGACTGGATCTGTATCGACTCTGGGACGTACTTGGTACTGCGGACGTAGAGTCACATATACTAAACATCGGTCATGTTGACGGTTTTGACAGCAGTAAACTTTTTCTGCAAAGGAGTGATTTAGAACCCAATTATGTCAGACTCATTTTGGACCTCCTGGAGATTTATTCTGTCCACAATATGTTTGTGTTATAGGGATAAATATTTTATGTGCAGACAAACGTGGCACCGCCATGGGGGCAGCATCTCTCCGGCGTATGCCAATTTGTTCCTGGGTTATTGGGAACGTGGTATCTTCCAGGAAGATACGATAGGACCTACAGATCGCGTCTCATGTTGGCTTAGGTACATTGATGACGTGCTGTTTTTATGGCACGGCACAATGTCCCAACTTGAGGACTTCATGGGGCGCCTCAATAATAATGATATGAATATCAAACTTACTTATAGGGCTGACATGAAACAAATTGATTTCTTGGATATCTCTATTTGCATTGATGAAGGGAATATGTTACAGACACGGATGTATATCGTAGAATACATCCTCAATCCCTCCTACATGCCACCTCGTCCCATAACCCGGCCACCATAGAAAGCCATCTCGACGCGTCAATTTTTGCGCTGCAGCCGCTCTGTTCACGACGGCCTTAACTTTGAGGCCCAATCTTTGGACCTTAAGGAAAGTTTTGGTTGAACGGGGTATACTCTGTGACAGCAAAAAGATTTCTATGAAACAGGTTGACTATAGGGCTAAAAAAACACCTACAATAGGTTAGAGAACACTTCAACATTTACAATCAAAACAACTGTGCGACAGTCAAAAGAACGGTAATAGAGACAGGCAAACTAGGTTCATCACCACCTATAACCAACAATGGGCTAACATCCGCAAAATTCTTGGCAGACATTGGAACATACTTAAAACTGATCCCCTCTTGGCGAAGGAGATCTCTGATTATCCCCTTATGACAGCTCGTAGGGCTCCCAATTTAAGAGATAAATTGGTATCGATCCACTACGTGGTGGAAAAACTAAATCCCTTTCTCTACGAGGGCCCTAAACGTGGCTTTTTTCCATGTGGGAATTGTGTGCGTGCTGCACATGATTCGCACCAACACCTTTAGCACCTCTGACACAATCCGATCCTTTTCGATCCTGCACTATATTACGAGGCAGTAACAAAAAAAGTTAATTTACATGGCACAGTTGTCCCTGCCCAAAAATGTACATTGGATTACATCAAGGGAATTGAAAAACACGTATTCGAGAGCAAGTCCGCGACATCTCTGCAGCGAGTGATTGGTGATTGATGTGTCCTCAACTTAAAACATTTACCAGAAGACACTTCTTGAAACATCATGGGTGGCAACCCTAAGGATTGAAAGCCTGTGGGATTGACATTGTACAACTTGGGATCAGAGGGGGCAATACTAGAAGGCACTACAACAACGGAGAGACCAAGTGGTCATTACTCTTAATTCCTTGCTCCCACTGGGCTTAACAAAAACCTGGATTTCCCTCGACTATAGGTCCTTTACAATCACTTAATACGCATATACAAGCTGATATTGACAACCACCTTACAATGGTTATTTGCCTCCTCTCTTGTCCCACTAGCATCCCTCGTGCTTTCCATTCTCCTGTTACTTTTGATTCTTGTTCTGTTTTTGTTATTGTCTCCTTCCGTTTGAATAATTATTTGTTTTTTAAGTGTTTTATGTTTTAATTTAAATGTATTCTTTTTACACTTTTTCTGTAGTGGCTTAGTCAATTATCCCCCATCTTTTAGGGGAAGAATTTCTGGACCCACGCCCTTTAATTTGACAGGGCCTATTGATTTATTATTGGGGTTTTTCCATTTCTTATTAATTTTTCGACTTTCCCCTTAATGATGCATATTTTTGGGTTACCTTCTTGTTGACCCTGTTTGAGAAATTGTCCCCCCCCCCCCCCCCCCCCCTTGGGAAAAATTATGGCATTGAGCATTTTTTTAATTATCGGGGGCGCCAAGTTTTTGCTTATTTTTATTTACATTCGACCCGGGTATTGCAGTTTAAACATCTGTTTTTTTAAATTTGCCGTCTTTTCTGCGGGACTGTCCCAAAGGCGCCCGGGGGGGGCGGATGGGTGCGGCGTTGCCGGCTCCTGGCGATTTTTTTTTTTTCCCGCTTTGGCGCGCATGTCCAAAAAATGTGGGTTACCCTGGGCAATTCGCGTCATGGCGGCGTCGCCGGGGGTGGGGCCCTTTGCGGCGGCCGTCTCCGAGCCCCTGCGCCTGCCCCCCGGATTTCCCCGGCCCCTTGTATCAAATGGCCCCCCATTTTCGTTAGACTTTTTAAAAACTGCTGCTACTGTTATTTCACTATCCCCCTAAAGGAAGCGTCAATTGCCGGAAAGTGCGTTGGGGGGGGTGCTGGAGGGGGGTAAAACTGTCGGTAAGAGACCTTATCACTTTTTTGTGCAATATTTTTACCCCCCCGGGTTTATTGATACAAAAGGTTTAAACTTTGCTTCTTACTTTGGGCTTAAATTACCCTTGGATTTTGGGGGTTTAAAGGGGTTACAAATTTAATTTCCACTTTTAAAAAATTTTCTATCTCTTTTCCCGGCACTTTCACCCTGCCATCCATTTCCCCGGGGGATTTCCTTACGTTCACTTTTATACTTATCTTTTGGGAGGGGTTTTTTTTGGTTTGAAATTTTATAAGGAATTTTTTTATCTTCCCCTTGGGACTCAATTTTTTGCGCTTACCCCCCCCCCCCCTTCCAAATATCCCAAAAACATTGAGAGGGTGCATTATGTGGTGGGTTCAGCGCTGCCTGAACCTTTTTTATATTTTTCAAGGTTTTGGATTTCCTTGGGGGGGTTTAAAACCTGGGGGGTCTTGTTTCCAAACCTGGGGTAAAATGATTGAGGGGGGGGGCAGCGGCCCAAGTTGTACATTATTTCCAGGGGGGTTTAAGTCCTTTCCCCCCCTTTCCAACCCCCAGGATCCCTAGGCCTCTAAAAAAGTTAATGGCTTGTCCCCGGGGTCTCCCCCCCCCTGGGAAATTTTGAAACAGAGGTGGGAAATTTAGATAAAGGGGCCCGGGAAAAATTGGGGGAATTCTAAGTTTATTTGTTGGTAATTTCTGCGGGATGACTGGGGCCCGGGGGAAAAATTTCCCAGGGCGGTGTGGAACGGATGCAGAGGAAAAAGGGAAAAAGGGAAACGACCCCTGAAAGAAGAGAAGGGACCCCCTCAGATAGGACGTCTCCGGTGTTCCCTGGTTGTAAGGGGTTTTTTTATTTCTAAATTTGGTTCAGTGCTGTATTCACAGAAATGTGTGGACCTGGGCGGGTTTGGGTCTGACCTCTATGGGGTCCCTTATGGCGGTTTTGGGTAGGTTTTCCCCTGAGCTGGTGTCTGACCTCAAAGGGGTCTCTATTTTGGCGGTGGTTGGAAGGTTATACCTGAGCTGGGGGCTGCCCTTAATGTGGTCTCTATATGGCGGTGTTGTAGGTTAAAATGGGCGCCGGTATAATGCCAGGAACATGTGCCCCCCATTGATTCCCTGTGATAGGAGTTACACTTTTATTTTCTTGCTGGTGTTTATTTTATAAGGTGGGGGAGGTGCGTGCCCAAGGGATAGGGGAAAAGGGGATTTTTGTTTGTGGGTGGGGGGGGATATTGTTTGTGGGGGGGGGGGGGATATTGTATGTGGGTGGAGGGGATATTGTATGTGGGAGAGGGGGATATTGATTTGGGCAGGGGGGGATATTGGGTGGGGGTGGGGGATATTGTTGTTGGGGAGGGGAATTTTGTAAGGGGGCGGGGGGGAAATTTAGGGGGGAGGGGATATTGTATGGGGGTGGAGGGGGTATTGTTTTTGGCGGAGGGAAAGGGGGCGGGGGGGATATTGAAAGTGGGCGGAGGGGAATTGTATTGGGGGCGGGGGGGAATTGTATGGGGGGGAGGGGAATTGTAGGGTGGGGGGTGGGGGGCTTTTTGTATGGGGGGGGGGGGAAATTGTATGTGGGTGGGGGGGTATTGTATGTGGGTAGAGGGGGATATTGTATGTGGATAGAGGGGGATATTGTATGGGTTTTAGAGGGGGATATTTTGTGGGCGGGGGGGGGGTGTTTTTGTAGTGGGGGGGGGGGGGGAATTTTTGTATGGGGGCGGAGGGGGAAAAATAGTTTGTGGGCGGAGGGGGATATTGTATTTGGGTGGAGGGGGATATTGTATGTGGGGGAGGGGATTTGAGTGGGGGAGGGGTAGTGTATGTGGGTGGAGGGGGATAGTGTATGTGGGGGAAAAGGGGTTTATTGTATGTGGGGGGGGGGGGATTTGGGTAAAGTGGGGGGGGGGATTTGTATGTGGGTGGGGGGGTATTGTATGTGGGTGGAGGGGGATTTGTATTGGGGTGGAGGGGGATATTGTATGTGGGGGTGGGGGATGGTTTTTTGTGGGGGGAGGGATATTGTATTGGTGGGGGGGGGATATTGTTTTGGGTGGGGGGGGATATTGTATGTTTTGGGGGGGGGGATTTTTTGGGGTTTTGGAGGGGGTATGGATGGGGGGGAAAGGGGGATAGGAGGAGCCTTAGCCTGTGTTTTTGTTTTTTCTAGACGTGACTAGGGTGTACTAATTGCATTGTACTACACAATACGTTCTTTTTTGTACACTGTATTATGGGGTAAAAAAATGGGCGCCATTTACATCCGAGAGGGGAAATATTTTCATGTACAGTAAGGGGGCCCCCCCCAAATAAATTCCCCTGGGGGCCCCCCAGACCCCCCATCCGACCTGCTTGTGTTACGAGAGCCACCCTATTTATTTTCTTTTTGGCTTGGGGTACTGTATCAGTAATCAGTCCTGAGTGGTGTATCTAACCCTCTTCGTGTTTAAATGGGGATTTTTGGATACCTCCTATTACAAGCATAGATCTTGGTGGCTTTTGTACTGATATCTCTCATACTTGCATTGGCAGGAGCTACCCTATTCTGGTTATGGCTTCCATCGCATAAGTAGCTTGTTTACTATTAAGATATAGAATAGGGTCTAGTAGGGACTGTCAGTAAGGGACAGGTTCCGGGTAGGGGCGCCCTTGTTGGGGCGAGTACCTTACATTTTGTTTTGGTTAGGGTAGGGTTTCTTTAGTTTTGTGAGGGTTGTAACAGGGTTAGTGTAGTTTTTTATTCAATATCCTAATAAAAGTATGTTTTTAGATATCTAGTTGCTAAGTGATTTATATGGTGTCTTTTTTGCTTTAACTTTTTGTAAGTCACTAGCTTTTGTACCTTTTTGGGTATGTCCAGCCCTGGTATAACTTTGGATTTTGTTGTTTTCTAGTCGAAGTTTACACTAAGGGAGACATGTATGATTGGGTTTTTCACCCTTTTTGTGAGCAGTCTACGATGTCTAATGAACCTAATGAATGTGTTAGGTGCATTGTTCATAAGACTCGACACTTTCTAATGCGCCTAACATGAGGGGGTGTTCTGGGGGCGTCGCACCACATTCGTATTATTAGACACATATATTTATTTGGTTTAGCAAAACTAGGCTCATTACTGTTCGAACAGGCAGACCTATTTTAATTTGGTCTGCCTGAGCCTGAGGAGTCGAAGTGGAGCTAGATTTGCTGTTAAGTGAAAAAATGTCCAATATTTCTCAACTTACACCAGTACAATAATAAAAAGTTATTTCTGTAAATTAATTTTAAATTATTTAAATTTAATAAAAAAAATTTATATTATAAAATTTATATAAAAATATATAATATCCCAAAAATATAAGAATATCTCCTATAAAATGCATTTAAATTTAATAGAATCTAAAACTAGTTTTACATTAAACAACCCACTAATGATGTTGTTCAGATTTTACAATTTTAAATTTTTACTACATTAAATTTGCAATTTATTTTTGCTGCTCTCAACCTTTATTCTACATACAGCAAGAGCCAGCACACCATAGGTCTTGCTGGGACCTTTACTAACGTGCTTAAGTTTCGTAATGCGCCTAACACATAGATGAGGTGCGTCGAACTTTAGACTCCATTTATAATCACACCTTCCTTCATACATGTCTCTCTGAGTATTACACAATATTCATAAATCTGCGCCACAGTTTTTTGCTTCATCTTTTACTTCAGTGGTTTTAGTAATATGACTGATTGGTGTTTGCAATATATCTAAATATTTTTTTTAATATGGAACAAGATTTACAATATTTAACAAATTAATTCATTATAAAGACATATACCAATACATTATATAGAAGAGATTGCCGCTAAAAGTAGGTGTCATTTGACTACAATTATGTCTTAGAACATGTTCCACTTTATTTCTCATTGAAATTCAATTATTTTGAAGGTCACAAAAGCCTTTACTTATATCATAATATATGGTCAAGGTATGATTATCATATACCTTTGAAGTATGAAATTACTTGTCATGTTAGAATGCATGGAAATAGTCATAGAAGGTCACATGCCATACTAGATGGGTCTGCATAGAGACTATGTAATAATCTGAATCTATATAAGTCTGCATAAATTTCCATTAGGACATTCACTGCTGACTGCCAAGACGTTAAATGACTTTAGCTGTAGGTCTGAATAGATATTTAGTGCACAGTGCAATAATTGGAGTTGTGTGATGTACAATGAATGAGATCTGAAACTTTGATCCCCTTTTGGCATTAAAATATTGTTAAAAACTATTTGCAATGTTTTATTTAATATATATGTCTGTATAAAGTATTTTTGTGCATTGTAAGTTCATATATCGGTCAAATCTTATAAGGGTATTTCCCAACTCTTTTAGGTCTCGAAAACACTCATAGTGATCATAAATCATAAAAAAATAAGTGGAACCTTTGTATCCTGTAACTTTCCTAGTGATCATCATTTCCTAAATGCTCTTTATTTGGTGATTCTGGTCTCTTTCCATGTGTTCGGGGCTTACAAATTATGGGCCACATGTATGAAAACTGTCTTGGTCTAAGACTTTCGTTGCTGTCCATATCAACCAATCAGATCTCCCCTTTCATTTCATATAGTCCTCTGAAAAAATGCTTTGGGAGCAAAGATTGCTATAACAATCTGGCCATAAATAAACAGTCCCCAGTTGAAGCCCACGTGAAACATGCATTGGGACTGGTTACCCTTGCGGTGGTGGTCTAGGTGATGTATTTATATCCTGACTTCTTTTTGGACATTATTCACTGAGGCTTAGTTTATTCATGGTCAGATTGTTATAGGAGTTTTCTTTCCTATTTTTCATGGTCTTTTCTTGATGCTATTTATGCCATCTTTATATATAAATCACTTTGATTTGAATATATATATATATATATATATATATATATATATATATATATATATAATATATATATATATATTATATATCTGTGTGTAAAAAAGACTTGCACTCGCTTATCTCTTTGTGAGTGCAAGTTAATTTTTCTTTTTTTTTATGAAGCTTTAGCCCGTGACGGGGTTTCTGCCTCTTGCACCCGACTTATCATTATTGTTAGGTGCTGCCCCTTTTTCCCTATTTATATATATATAATGCAATAACTGATGTTGCTATCTTTATTGACATTGCATCTTTATTTGTCTATTTGTGATCTGGACCCCTGTTGAGCCTATGTTCTTTTGAAATTGTCAATTTTATAATCAGAGAGTGCTTACCGGACTGCGAATATCCCCGTCCACTGTATGCATTTGTGCTTTGATATATATCTTTTGTTTTAACATTAATAAACTAAGTGTGTTTATGGTTTTTGCAGTTGTATATTTTTATACTATATGGTTTCTGGGTTTCTTTGGGTACATTTCCATTTGAAACGGTTTTGTTGTATTCCACATCTGTAAAAGTATGATCTAAAACAATATCACGTTATTTATACCACACAGTGAACACTGTAAAAATGAATACCCAGCATCGGTTATGTTTTTTTTTTATTTTATTTTTTATCCCACCTCCCAGAAAAAAAAGATTAAAGAAAAGGGATCAAAAAGATGCGTATATTCCAAATGAGACCTCACAACACAAAAAAATGAACCATCCCGCAGGTCTAATAGAAGAAAAAAAAGTTATGGTTTCAGAAAGTGGGGATGCAAAGCCAATTTTTAAAAAGTTTTAGATGTTTTTTTTAAAGTATTGTAGTTAACATAATGAAAAGAATATAAATGTGGTTTTAACAGAATTGTACCAAACCACAGAATACAGATAACATGACATTTATACCAAATAGTGAACACCATAAAAAATGAAACCCACACAAAAAATGGTGCAATTGCACACTGTTTTTTTTTTTTTTTTTAATTCCCCTACACAAAACATTTGTTTTGCATTTCCCAGTGGATTATACAGTTTGGTCAATGGTGCCATAAAAATTACATGTTGTCCAACAAAAATAAACCCCTATACATTAAAGCCCTCGTTTAGTTTTGGCTCTTGGAAAGCGGGGATGAGAAACTAAAAAAGTAAAATCTGAAAATTGGTGCAGCCTTAAAGGGTTAATATACCTTCCTAAAACAACCTGGTAACTGGTAATTATTTTTCCATTGGTGATTTGCTAAAATATATAGTTTTTGCTATTGATTGTTATGTTGATTAGCATTGCTTGAATCTGTCCCTGTTCATTTTGACACTGGTTCAACCACGCTTGTGAAAAATTGTGACCATAACCCTAAACCTAGCCCTAATTCTGACTGTAACCATAAACCCAACACTAAATTGTTGATAGAGTTACTTTTTTTATGGATTTGAATGGGTAACGTACCCACTCTACACACACTTTCCATCCTGTGGCATAGTCGTTCTGATGTTCATTCCATCTGACTAGTATAGTAACTGGAAGCAAAACTACACAGGGAGTCCCAACAGACATAAGAGAGTTAAGTTAACTCATTACAAAGTTTTAAAAAAGCCCTAATCCTAACTAAGGGTAAGGATCAATGGGTTAGCCCATAGTGATTAATCAGAGCTCCCATTTCATATAATATAGTGCTTGGAAAAAATGAAAGGGGAGCTCTGATTGGTTTGTTGTGCAATAAGGTCTTAGTTCAAGACAGTTTTCATACATGTCCCTCAATGTTTTGGAGAATTTTGCAAAAATCAATTCAGGCCAAACTAATTTGGTAAGATCTGTCATCAGTTTTGTTTCAATTGATTTTGTTTCAGGATTTGCAGGTTGTTGTCCATAGCATAGCGTACATCTCTTTTGCCTTAGTTAAATACACAAAAATACAGATGGAAATGATAGTTTTTAAAAGGATTCTTCTTATCTACACTTATCTTAATTACATAGCACCTATGGAGCTGACTGAATAGCTCTGCAGATAATTTCATGGACTGGTGAGATATGTGAAGTAATAGAATAGGCATGAAGACCTCAAAGAAGCAATCTGGTGCAGTTTACCATCTAAAGCAAATCGTGTGTCTCTAAATCCCTTTGACAAAAACCTATTAATTTAAGACTAAGGGCTGCTGTATTGACTGTTATTAAAT
This sequence comes from Phyllomedusa bahiana, assembly GCA_025379985.1. Lineage (NCBI taxonomy): Eukaryota > Metazoa > Chordata > Amphibia > Anura > Hylidae > Phyllomedusa > Phyllomedusa bahiana. The sequence goes on along the minus strand of JAODAL010022258.1, from coordinate 35,196 downwards.
GTCAATAATTGGGAACATCTAGAAGAAAAGGTCAACTGAGCCATTAAATTCCAATTTATAGTATTAGCTGGCAATGAAAAGAAAAAAACATTTGTTTGAAAATGCCTAAAGCTGCCGCCAGTAAGGATGCAAACTGGTGAACAAATGAAAGAATGCATGTTTTTACATCCTTTACCAAAATAGCATGGGAAGCCTAACAGCCCTAATGCTAATATCACAAGAAGCACAAATTACACACTTTACAGTAGGTCAACCTCTGCACAGCTGGTGATATTGATAATGACATGGGAGCTCAATGAACTGTATCTAACGCCATACTGTTTGATGAATAGGAAAGACCGCACAAGGCAGACTTATGTGCTCGAACATAGATTACGGTGTGTGCATTGCTGAAAATTACTATGTAGATCATCTGCATGAACGTAAATCTGAAGCAGAACCATGTAAAAGTACTGTACTGGCACAGTAATGGAAGGATGACAGTAATCGGAGTGATCACTGACCCATTTTATGATTTGTACAGTAAGTGATACTATAATAAAATGCTATTGATACTATAACATGGACTGGTGATCCACTGGGTTTTGGGTGTTCCAAAAACAAATTATTTGAGACAGTATAAATGTAGTTTTTGATCAATCTCATTTTACAACACAGTTGTGTTAGTACAGAACAATATTATATATCTATAAAACAGATTATATATAATAGTAAATGGATCATTTTTATTAAATCACAGTAACACATGATGCACATAATAGCATCCATATAGAAAGTATGTATATGGGAATATACTAAAATGTCTAATGAACTCACAGATGCTCAAAACTGCCCACATAAAACAACATTCTGAAGTACCATGTACATAAAACATTTTAAGGCAATAAAGGACACAGACCATAACATGTACACCCTAAGACACATTTCATCCAATGCTTCATCTGGGGTAATGGATAGAATAAAGTATACACATTAACCAACCTCATTCTGCTATTTCTGTTTCAGTGTGTGGTACCACCATAACATCTAGGCAGCAGGCCTTCTGTCTTGGGGTCATACTAGATTTTGATGTGTCCTTCACTCCCTATATTTAATCCCTTGCCCGCTCTTGTCACCTGCACCTCAAGAACATCTCCAGAATCCGTCATTTTCTTACTGTGAAAACAATTCAAACTCTTATCATCACCCTGTAACTCCTTACTAATCAATTTCCCTCTCTGATAACTCTCCCCACTCCAAACCATCTTGAATGCTACCTTAAGGCTCATTTTTCTTTCCAGCCGCTATACTGATGCCTCTTCCCTGTGTCAGTCACTGCACTGGTTGCCCATTCAGTAAAGAATCAACATAAAATAATCACTCACCCACAAAGCTCTCCACAGCGCTGCACTTCCTTACATCTTCTCCCTCATCTCTGCCTACCACCCTACCCAGTCTCTCCTCTCTGCTGATGACCTTAGATTAAATGCTTCAATCATCCAAACCTCCCATGCTCATCACCAAGATTTTTCACGTACTGCACCTGTTTTCTGGGACATGCTACCATATGATCAGGTACACTCTCAACCCTCACAGATTTAAGCATGCCCTGAAAATACATCTTCTTAGGCAGGCCTACCAAGATCCCAAATTGCTAATGCCCTGCTTTCTGTTACACACACTTCTGTCACTTCCTGCACTTGGGCACTTATCTGATTATAGATTAAGGGCCTCATGTATGAAATCTGTCTAGGTCTAAGACTTTCTGTGTTGCCTATAGAAAACAATCAAAGCTCCCCTTTTATTTTTTCAGAGCACTATATGAAATGAGAGGGGAGCTTTGATTGGTTTCTATGGACAACAGTATATATCTACAAAGAAAGTCTTACCCCTAGATAGTTTTCATACATGTCCTCCTAACTGTCTGGTTTGCAGGTTCATCCACTTTTCATGTAAATCACCCCATATTTATGAAACATGGTTGGACCATTATGTAAACCTAGCACTTCTCACCTTTCATTCCTACATAGATTCTAAGCTTTTGCGAGCAGGGCCCTCGCAACTTGTGTCTGAACTGTAAATAGATTTTTATTGTGTAATGTTTGTTTTTTGTCTGTACTTATACCCTTAAATTGTAGAGTGCTGTGGAATATGTTGGTGCTGTATAAATAAAGATTATTATTATGTATTACATATATAGTAACAAATAAGTCCCTGTTCGGTTTGACTGAACTTGTGAAAAAGTTCACGTTTGGGAACCCTATCTGTAATCTTAACCAGAACCCTAACCCTAAATTGAGGTTAGGGTTGTCTATATATTTTTATATAACTGTAAGTGTTGTTTAAACGTAAGAGACATTGCATAAGGAGCGCTGCAAAACAGTAAATTAACATGTAAACACCAGAAAAAAACTTACACTAACCCGAATTCTAAATTAAGTTTAACAGAAAAAATGTTCGAACCTGAAATTTTTCATGGGTGCATGTGAAGCAGTGTCTAACCAAACAGGAATCTATTCGACCAACACTAAAGAGTACACTTAAATTATATATCTATTAGCACATATAGACATTACAGTACTTTTGGGACCCCCACACCTATCAACCTGAACTGGGGTCTGACTGATTTTCTCATCTTTCTCTGGCTGATCTTCTCATCAACGTCTGCCATTTTGGAGATCATAAGCTATTCCCAGTACAAGTTCATCATCAGGAGTACAGTATTAGTAAAAATTAATTATATGTCAATAATACCAGTGGGGTATCACAGATGGCAAAATTGGGCCCTATAATCTTTAGTAATATTAAGTAATTACCTAATAGAGGGAATGCACAATAAAATATACATTTTTCCCGATAATACTGAACTATGTAATGTAGTTAACACAATAAATTACAGTATTATGTTGCAAATGGATATAATTCAGTACTCCACGCACAGGGGTCTGTTGTGTTTTGGGGAAAGGAAGTGGTAAATGAGGTTGATAAATGTAAGGCTGTGCACTTGGGAATGGGATGTACATACAAATATTACCTACTATATGAGAAAATACTGGATAAAATAGACATGAAAAATAATTTGTCGTTTTAGTTGACAATAGGTTTAACTGCAGCAATAAATGTCAGTTGCTTTTCAGGTAAATAACATCATGGGGTAATCATAAGGGGCAAAGATGCAAATGATGAGATCGTAGTTCTACTACTTTATAAATCACATACATTACCAGTCAGAACAAATATAATAATTGTGTACAAAGAAAAAAATGGAAAGGATAGACTACAGTACCCAGAATGATTAGAAAAATTATGAATGTTATTGTTATTTTGAAGTCCAGCTAAAAGGTAATTTCTCTGCAACAACAGCTACATCGCATGTGGTTTCAACCCCCAGAGTAAAGCATTCTATATGTAGGGCTTTCAATAGAAGAATATAAACATCATTTTTGGTGATTTTTTTCATATTATTATTAGGCCTCTTTACCTAATAATATTCTGAACTGTGCTAGGCTTGATATCTATATTACTCTCTTTGCTCATCTATGAGTGTAACATGTCGCAGGGAAATGATAAAACTAGGGAGTTGATCAAATCATGTTAAAATATCTCAGTCAGTGATTTGATCAAATCCATGAAGTGTTTTAGTGAAAAGATGAAATCATATTGTTTCGATCTTAAAAGTCTTTATTTAGTCAACCATGCATTATGAAATGTAGAGTAGGTAATACAACAATAGTCACTGAAACACAAATTATTTCTTCAAAACTAATAAACAAAAGAAATAGGTACTTAAGCTGATCTTTTTAAAAACAAAAAGGATATTTTTAGTGAATTTTTCAACATTTTTAGTCAATGTAATTCATAAATAATAATAATGTTCATTCATTTGTATGTTGCAGGAGCTATTTGAAGAGCGTTTCTAGGTAGCCATTCTTTTAGAATTCCAACTGAGGTACCAAGAACGGCGCTGGCTGGCACGGACGCCGGAGGAGGGAAGCGGTGAGGTAAGGGGGAGTCAGAAGTGAGTCCTGGCAAGTGAGACATAGATCTGTGCGAGTCTCCTGACTTGTTTACTAAAACAGTTTAGGGATTTGATCAAATCACTTTCATTAGGGAAATGACCCCACAGAATGGTTATTTTAACATCTTCCGTGATTTGATATTTGCTGCATGCAAAATTGTTGCTAACTTGACCAAAATTAGTGACAATACTGCCTTCTAATCACTTCTGTTTTCATTTTCAAATGACTGAGGGGGGGAGCTGAGTAAATTGGGCGAGCCTAATATATTTTGTATGACATGTATGATGCGGCTATGTCAATTTTTTGGCGTGTTTTGAACAAAAAAAAACTGTTGAAAACCTGTCCGACAGATGTATATACAGTCGTATGCCAATGTCTGGCAACAGACCCCACACCTTTGAATGCACCAATTCTATGGGGGTTTTCCACGCCAGATTTGTATGACACGCCACATTTATGGATGTGGAACGACAAAACGTGTTGCGAAACTGTCATAACAATCCATTCCAATTTAAAAGTAGTGAGGCAAATTTTGGCGCATCTACATCTATGCACCACTTTTTGGCAAATGCATGCGTCTCACAATGGGACACATTTATTAAGTGCTGTAAGACACATTTATACATATTAATGAATGCTACATTAATCTAATGAGATGTACGATTGTCTAGTATGCATGTCATACATGTCCCCTTTTGTCTCCTATTGTAGGCAGTGCAATAGGAGAGGCTCCTTCTGCAGCCAGTTGTCGTACAGCCAAACAAGGATTGTAAAAAAAGTGGAGGACAGAAATAACTGATCTTCTGGAACACATAAATCCATCTGTTTCTACATTTTTTTATTACAACATAAAATGAAAAGATAAAAAAGGAGACTTATTTTTTGTCTATATGTTTTCTATTTTCAGTTTTCCTCTTTAAAGGGAAAATTAAACATGGTATCTGATCTGCATGCAGCATGCTATAAAGCATAAATAGCTGAGCAGATGAATATATTGTTCTGGAATTTGTATTTTATTCATTTAAATCCCTGCTTATTCTGGGTTAAGGAGCCCAGTGGGTGGTCTTATCAGCTATTGACAGCCTTTCTTGCTTGAGTGTGTGTAAGCCAAGTACCGAGATAGGCTTCGCGGAATACAGCAAAGTCACGGACGAAGAAAACAACTCCAACACCAGTTCAACAATAGTATGGTTTACTGAACTTTTTAGGAACGTATGGTAAACAAATCCCCCAAACACTTGTGTACAAACTTGTGCCCGAGGCCCCTGTGCTGCACAGTGTGCCACTGGAGATGTATCCCCGGGAAGCACAATAAATTTACCTACTCATGGGGTTCAGAAAGGCCGAACACCCTCTAACTTTTAATACGTACAAAGACAGGAACAATCGTGTGTGGTGCCGTTCAAAGGCACTCTCGCGGTACAGCACAGCAGCTTACAACTTAACTAGCTCTACCCGCTATTTGCAGATATATAAATATAATACAGATTCTCTCACAGGCGAACCAGTCACATAAATAGCAGTGCTATATATAGTAAGCCCCGTCCAATGTCCCGAATCAGGGGGTATACTTTAATTAAGACTTATGGCCTGAAACAAAACCTGCCCTCACTAGGCTAACTACAGGCCTGCACATAGTCCTGGGTTCGTTGGTGTGCACGCATGTGACATGGGTGTACCTGTGATGGCTGGCAGTTGCTGCTCTGAGGTGAAGATCCCCACTGATGGAGCTGATATCTCAGATGTAGTCGCTCCTCTCAGTCTCTGAGATGTTCCTTACGTCCCGGAGATTTCTTTGCCAACAGTATCAGCGTAGACAGCCAAACTCCTCTCTCTCTCTCTGAAGCAGATCACAATTCAGGGCCTAACATTTTCAGGGAAAGCTGAGTCGATCCCCGCCTAGCGTCTGTCCTCTCCTGATCTCTCGGTGTCTTCTCCTGCTGTAGCTCAAAATGGCTGCTGCCTCGTGTCAGTTATCACAAGTCTCTCATTTGCATACACCATAATCCGGAAACAGTGGCATCTTTTCCAAACAGCAGAATGCAACAGAATACTTTACATAAGTCACGCATATGATTTTATTTAGTGAACACAATGCGGCTGTTCCACTATCCCACATGTGCATACACAGATGGCTGTCAATCACTGATAACACCCCCTACTGGACTCCTTATCCCAAATAAAATACAAGTCCTATGGACTCTTTCCCAACATAACAATATATCAATCTGCTCAGCTCATCCTGTTGTATAATATGCTGCCCGCAGACGTGACAGCATGTTCAATGTGATAGGTTTCCTTTAAGTATTATTTATGCGCATGAAAATGACATAATAGTAATAACACTGCTTTTACAATTCTTGATTGACCTTTCTTTTAAATGCCAAAATCATAGTATGGAAATTGAATTTAAGAAAATCTGAGAACATATCCTCTGCTCTCATAGGAAAACAGTACATTGTTCTGATTTGCTGCAAATGAACCCTGCTGCAAATCGAAAAATAGGCATCCAAGACACAAATTTGTGAGTTTACTGTCAGACTTTGTCTGGAAGGAAAATAAGGATATTTTTACTGTGTCCAGGTGCCATAGCTTGTAGGAAAGGTTCACTAGAGTAAACATGTGTTTAGTACTCTCTGGCAAGGATACATGAATCCCTAAGCTTTGTTGTTGGCAGAGCTACACTGCTTCTTCTCCTCGTCTATCATCTTTGATTAATATGGCAAATGAAATGAAGCTGAATGGTCAGCACATTCACAGAGCAGAGAAGCTGGAGCTGGTGCAGATTAATAAAATCCATATTCAAAGTCCCTACTAGAGAAAAAAAAAACCTTTGCAAATGCAGCCACACTTAAGTCTGTTGCAGCCTGGAAGGCCACCAGGCGTATCAGAGCAGAAAATAGTATTATTAATGTTATAATGATTTTGTATTCCTGTGTATTTCTATCAATCATCTGTTACAGCTTCGGCAACTTCACAGAGCTTGCAGTATATTAGCATGCTATAAATCTAAAGTACATACCACTATATTTCAAGTCAAATGGCAATTTTGAGGCATCTAATTTTCACTGATAATTACACCTTTTCTTCATGTTATTGCAGCTCTGTTTATTTTATTTCGATCTTGATGGCTTGTTCGTCAAATCAATATAAAAATGAAAAAGTACATTGCGCAAAATATTAATTTAAAGGAGGATTCTGGAATCTGGGCTTTTCTGCAATAAACATAAAAAAATGCCCCTGCATCTACAATGTACTCAGTTGATTCAAGTTATTATGACCACCAGCTAATATCCAGAGTAACCAAGGTATGCAGCATGGACAGCATATACATCCGCTGGGAGTGACTCAGTAAGGTCCCGATAGGTTGTTATAGGTATCTCCAGTGGGTTGCAAAAGTATTCATACTCCTTGAGCTGTTTCTCATCTTTAAATATTATAGCCACAAACTTAAATATATATAGAGAGCAGCACAAAGTGGCAAGTATTTGTGAAGTGTAAAGAAATGATTTCTGCTTTTCCAAATTTTTGCAAATTAAAAAACTGAAAAATATTCAGCCTCCCTGAGCTAACACTTAGGGAGACATGTATGGAACTAGGCAGATCGAAGTTTATTTTCCAATCTATTTTTCAGTGTATAATGCGCCTGAAAGTGGTTTTTGTTTGTTAATAAATGGTGTCTAAAGCTCATTCCACCTCGCCTGTGTGTTTGGCGCATTATGGAACTTAGGCACATAAGTAATGAGCCAAACATGTATAAAGGTTATAGATAGACTGAAATAAAAGAAAAGTCATTAGAATAGCATGTCAGTGAATAGAAACTATGCTACTGATCTTGCTTGGTGGACCACAGGTCCCAGCAAAACCCATGGTGTGCTGGCTCTTCCCGTATGTAGAATAAAGGGTTAGAGCAGCAAAGATAAATTTTAAATGTAATGTAGTAAAAATTAAAAATTAAAAAATCTGAACAACAACATCAGTGGGTTTTTTTTTATGTAAAATTAGTTTTAGATTCTCTTAATCTTAAGTACATTTTATAGGAGATACTTTTATATTTTTGGGGCATTATATATTTTTATGTTAATTTTATATGAGGCTCACAGAATAGAAAAAAATTCTTAACATAAAAATTAACTTTTATTATAATCCATTAATTAATAATCAGAAATAATTTTTTATTATTGTACTGGTGTAAGTTGAGAAATATTGGACATTTTTTACTCTAACAGCAAATCTAGCTCCACTTTGACTCCTCAGGCTCAGACAGACCACATTGAAACAAGTCTGCTTGTTCGAGCAGTAATGCGCCTAGTTTTGCCAAACCACATTCATATATGTGTCTAATATTACGAATGTGGTGGGGCACGCCCCTAGATCGCCCCCTCATGTCAGGCAGATTAAAAGATGTTGAGTGTTACACATTCTTTTGGTGCATTAGAGATTGTAGCCATCTCACTTCGGTGCATTTTAAGCCAGAAAAAGGTGAAAAAAAATGATCATACATGTCTCCCTTGGAAGGACCACCTTTAGCTGCAACAACAGCTGCAAGTCTGTTGGGGGATGTTTCTACCAGCTTTCCAAATCTAGAGGATGGAATTTTTTCCCATTCTTCTCTGAAAAATAGCTCTACCTCAGTAACATTGGTTGGCAAACATTTGTGAACAGCAATTTTCAAGTCCTGCTACAGATTCTCAATGGGATTTAGTTCTGGACTTTGACTGGGCCATTTTAACACTTAAATATGCTTTGACTTAAATCATTCTATTGTAGCTTTGGCTGTATTTTAGGGTCATCCTGTTAGAGGTTGAATCTACGCCCGTGTCTAAAGTCTTTTGCAGTCTCTAACAGGTTTTTCTCAAGGATTTCAAAATGAGATCGTGGACCCGTGTATCTTGAAACATTAAACTTCTTTATTCAAAACGACAGCTTTTCAAACGATTCGGTTAAAAGCATCGCATGTAACCCAGTCACAGCAGGCTAGTAGCGTGTGTTGCATAAATAAACAGGTAAATACCTTAGTTGCACTTCAAAGCATACAATAGGACAGGAGCAGCATGGACAACCGGCCAGAAGAACGCCGCACAGATGCAACGTTTCAAGGGATCAACGCCCTCTTTCTCAAGCTTTTAACCGAATCGTTTGAAAAGCTGTCGTTTTGAATAAAGAAGTTTAATATTTCAAGATACACGGGTCCACAAACTCATTTTGATTGCATGAATTATGGGAATCACAGCGAAGATTCCGACGTGGGACCCATGAGCGTGTACAGTGTTGCTTATATATACAAGCGGTTACAAATTGAATATATTGAGTTTCCTCCAGGATTGCCTTGTATTCAGATCCATCCATCTTCCCAATAACTCTGTCCAGTTTACCAGTCCCTGCTGAAGGTATTGTGCACTGTTGGCTTTCCTCTACACATAGCGTTTGGGTTCTCAGCCAAAACGTTCAATTTTGGGCTCATCTGACCTGAACACCTTCCACATGCTTGCTGTTTCTCCTAAATAGCTTTTTGCAAACAGGACTTCAAAAATAGATTTTTCTTGCCACTCTTTCATTTAGGCCAGAATTGTGGAGTCCCTGACTAATAGTTGTCCTGTGGACAGATTCTCCCACCTAAGCAGTGGATCTCTACAGCTCCTCTAGAGTGACCCATGGCTTTTTGATTGCTTTTCTGATTAGTGCTCTCCTTGTCGGGGCTTTCGGTTTAGCTGGACGGCCAAGTCTTGGTAGGTTAGCAGTTGTACCATACTCCTTCCATTCATGGATGATTAACTAAACAATCCATGAGATGTTCAGAGCTTGCACTATGTTATTAAAACTTAACCTTGCAATATTTTTTGCTCCAATTTTATCCTTGAGCTATCTGGTGTGTTTCTTGGTTTTCATGATGCTGTTTGTTCACTAATAATCTCTAACAAATCTCTAAGACCTTCACAAAACAGCTGTAGTTATGCTGAGAAGAAATGTCATACAGATGTACTCTATGTACTAATTAGGTGACTTCTAAAGGCAACAGAGATACTGTAGAAATTACTCAAATATTGCTTGTTGGCTAATTCAGCAAAATCAACTAGTTTGCTAAAGCTAAACTAAAAATTCCTGCCTGTCCAGGCTAAAACTTGATCTTCATCTAAAATAATCTTGCATAAATATTTAGTAGATTAGGTACTGTTGCAACTCTCAATTCCAGTCTAGCTAGAAGTTCTAGTGCCTGCAGTACAATAGATAGCTTGTAAATTGCATTGACCGGCTAGGCTAAAAGACATTAGCTATGCTTCCCCAAGTCAATTTATCACAATGGATTTTATTTAGGAGTTTTAGAGTACAGGGAGCTGAATACATATGCACACCACACTTTTCAGTTTTTTAATTTGCAAAAATTTGAAAAAGAATGTATCATTGTCTTTGCACTTCACAAATACTTGCTAGCAGCAGTGCAATTTCAAGACTGCTGTGAAAACTGAAGCCTTTTCTGTTGATGCAACTTCATTAGCAAAGGTGCAGTGATTACTGGTCTGCTTCAGAGCTTTATACACAGGGCTCACTAAACTATTTTAGACACAACTGGTAGCCCCTGGTTTATTTTTGCGATGAGCTGCTTCTCAGTAGTGTGTCAATCGACTTTTACACACTTTTGTTACTACTGTGTTAATGGTTGTCTTATTGGTATTTTTGCATTTGTGCAACCTCCCCATGTATTATACTGTGGCTATTCTGCATACTGGTTTGAACAGGTATCAATTAAATGTGCAGTTTTTTTTATCATCTAATTGTCCCCCTAGTGGAGGAGTGTGTGAGCTACTGTTCAGAAATGACCTGCACCTGTTTATCTTTCCCAAGTAGCACATGGGCTTGTGTTGCCTCCTACTGGGTTCAGTTTTTAGTCCAGCCATTGAACTTTAAGTATGGCCTGTGCTGTGTTTTTACTATTGTTCACCTCTCACATCAATGGCACATGGTGATCCATAGCTTCCACATCAATTATTCACAATGGCGCCATTTATCGACTCACAACAGTTCATAAAGTGTAGCTCGAAAGGTAATTGTTATCCCTTTTGTAACTCTGATAAATCGCTCCCTTTACCCATGACCACGAAAGATATGTGTGCAAACAGCCTGTCCCACACTTTGCATAGTAAGAAGCTATTAAATATATGTAGGAATGCACTGAGATATGCATTTCTGCATTAATTCATTTGCATGCAGGAAAAGTGTGTAATAATAATGGCACTGCCAATAGTATTTACAGTCACTGGTCAATCTATCTCAGTGAAACTGTCCAAGTGCCAAGATAAATTGCATACCAGCTGCCGCGGGTTCAGCTATTCTCCTGACTGTGTACCTAAAGCAAAATTCTAACAAGCATCCACTTTCACTCAAGCAGATATTGTATTACTTATAAATCGTGCTAAACGCCACAAATGCAGAGAAGAAAATCATCTTGCTGAAAAGCTGACTATTAAATTTCATTGTGACTGGGCTGCAAATTACTATGGAAAGTCATTTAAGAACAATGCAGCTTCAGCTTTAATTAATTAGACTACTTAATACAGCGGTCAAGTGAAGAGCATTTACACAATGTTAATAACCGTTTAGTAAGGATGTAAGAGGCAAAATCTAGATTTCTTATAGCAGTAGACAGTATATCAAAGGAGATATGTAATCTTAGTAAACTTAATTGCAGCAGCAAGTGTCAGGCAGCTGCTGACAAGGCAAACAGGATCGTGTAGTGTATTAAAAGGGGCATAGATGCCCACAATGAGAACATTATTCTCCCAATATACAAGTTAATGGTCAGACCACACATGCAATATTGTGTACAGGTTTGGGCACCAGTTCACAGGAAAGACATTGTAGAGTTTAAACAAGTTTAAAGGCGGGCAACAAAAATAATCAAAGTACTGGGTGGACTGCAATACCCAGAAAGATTAGCAAGATTAGGGTTATTTAGCATAAAGAAAAGACGGCTTTGTGGTGACATATTAAATATGTAAAAATATATCAAAAGTCAATATAGAGAACTCTCCCAAGATCTATTTATACCCAGGACTGTATCTAGAACAAAGGGGACTCCTCTATGTCTAGAGGAAAGAAGGTTTCTACATAGAAAGGGATTATTTACTGTAAGAGCAGTGAGACTGTGGAACTCTCTGCCAGAGGAACTTGTCATGGTAAATTCACTAACAGAGTTTGCGGCAATCATTGTGCCAGGAGAGTGCAGCAAAGAGCACCTTGTCTACTGTATTGTTACTTCCCAGCTAGTTATCGCATTTTGTTCGCACTATTAGTAAATTATACCAGTAGACCGGTTGGTATAATATATTGACTTTGCCCAATGCAGAATATTCTGAGATACACTTTCAAATATGTAGTTTTTCAACTTAATATAAAACAAAAGTTCTATTTATGTGCACACATACAATGATTATTCCTTGACTTTTACAACAAACATCACTGAATCTTACTTATTTTCCTCTTAAGCCCATAAATAACTAGGACATTAACTACTACCACTCTCTTCAAAGAAAATCTGCATTTAGAACTGACTTTGTATTGTACAACTCCAGTCAACCTGAGTGACTTCTCATTTTTGCCATTGGGCAGAATCATTGTAGTTTACATGACAGCAAGAACCATAGGCAATATTAAGATCTAAAAAAACATCTGATTAACAAAAGAAGTCACCACCACATCATGTAGCTGAATGTTCGGAAATGAAATGGAAAAGAAAACAGAAGCATGTAGCTATTCTTTTAGATTAAGCTCAAGGACTGAAAAAACCACTGTAGTATGTTAGTTCTTTAAATAAAATGAATTCAATATGGATAACTAGAAAGTGTAAGGACCTGAGTGACTGTGACAAGGCACACATTGTGATGGCTGTATAATTGGGTTACATCGTCAACAATTTTGCAGACCTTGTCAGTTGTACCTTTTATACAGCGGCTACTAAAAGTGATCTAAGTAAGGAAAACCGATGAACTAGCAACAGAATCCAGGCTTAGGCTTATTCATGCATGTGGGGGGTATGGGCTAGCTAGTCCGGTCCAATCCCATAGGAAAGCTACTGAAGCACAAGCTGCTGATAAATACTGATTATGATAGAAAGGGGTCGGAACACACAGTGTAATGCAGCTGCCTGTGTGACCACAGACAGGATCAGAATGTCTATACTAACTCCTGTTCTCTGACATAAAGCATCTATAATGAACAACAGAACTGAACAAGAAGCATTAGAAGTGGGAGGCCTAACATGATGGCTCAAATTTTCTTTAACGTCATGTAGACGGACGGGTGTGTGTGTCACTTAATTGGGGAAGAGATGGTACCAAGGAGTATGATAAGAAGGCATGATGGCAGAGGCAGTCTAATGCTCTGAGCAATGCCCTGCTGGAAGCTTTGGGTCCTGACATTAATTTGCATGTTACTTTGACACATATCACCTACCTTAATATTCTTCACATTCAAGTACTTGTCTTATCTTCCAAATAATGCAGATCACAGTGTCATCAAGCATCAGTAGAATGTGCTGGACAAAAAAAAGTGTAATCCAGGCTGATCCAAATTCGTTACAACGGAAGTGGAAATTTCTCAAGACAAGAAAATGAGGCTCAGTAGTGTGTGTGACCTCCCTACAACACGTGGGCATACTCCTGACGAGGCAACGGATGTTCTCCTTAGAGATCTCCTCCCAGATCTGGATTAAAGCATCAGTCAACTCCAGGACAGTCTGTCGTGCAACGTGGTGTTGGTGGATGGAACGACACATGAGGACAACACCCACAGAACCACTCCTTACAGGGGTTGTCTTGCTAATTGCTTATTATATATAACTGTTGTCTTTTGCACAACAGCAGGAAAAATTGATGCACAGTCAGTGTTGATTCATTACTGGTTCAGGTTGATTTCACAGAAGTCTGATTGACTTGGAATAACATTGTGTTGGTTTTGTGTTCCTTATATTTTTTTTTGAAAAATGTGGACACACCATCTTAATATCCAGGAAGAAGAATCCATGAAAATGTAAAATAATTAGTAACAAATGTCAAAAAGCATTGAATGCTGGTGGCAACAGAAAACAATTAACAATTCATAAAGTGCACAATTCACAAAAACATGCTGCTGCGTTTTGGAGAAATTACCTCTTTACTCATAGGCTGATCTCTCTCTACCCCGGAGCTACAAATATATTGTTTCCGGGTCCGCCTATAGGATCACAGCCCTAATCTCTAGAAATAAGTCAGCATGTTTTTGTGAATCGTGCACTTTACTGGATGTTCTGTTAACGCCAGCATACAATGCTTTTTAACATCTGCTACTAATAAATTAACTTTTTTTAACGGATTCTTCTTCATGGGTGTGAAGCTGGTCTGTCAACATTTTTGAATTTTCTGCATTAGCAAGTGGAAGGGGATTCTTCCTGGGACTGTGCCTCCTCCATTGAAGATGTATCAATAGACATACAAGATACCATATTTTTCTGACTTTAAGACGCACCCAACCACAAGATGCACCTAGGTTTCAGAGGAGGAAGATAGGAAAAAAAGAATTTGAAGCAAAAAGTGTGGGCTGTAGTGTAGTTTTTATTGGTAGCACTTTGGGGTAGATACGACTTTTTGATCACTTTTTATTCCAATTTTTGTGGATGTGAAAAATGAAAGCCCCACAATTTTGGTGTTTGGAATTTTTTCTTCTATGGTGTATGATGTTATAGTTTAATAGATCAGATTTTTACAGATGTGATGATACCAATTATCTGTAACTTTTTATTTTTTTTGTTTGTAAAAGGTGTAGGAAGGCACAAGGCCTTGTTATAGATGGGAGGTATGTGCCACAAAATTCCTGTCTTTGGTGGAGTGAAGGCCAGATATTTCTGTGTCAGCGGCATTAGGCCACTGACACGTTTAAAGTTAGTTTGGCTGCAACAGCAGCAAGTCTGGGTCGGCCTTCACTGGAGCAGTCAAAGCGTGGGGTGGGATGACTGCTCCCACTCCAGGTCCAGGCTGGAGTTTTGGATGGCCTAGGTAAGCCTGGAGGTCAGGTGAGCGGTGTTGTTATTCAGTTTCCTGCTAGTTACTGGAGAGTAACCACCTTGGATGCTGAGGGAAGCACTAAGGTCCTTTCTAGGAGTCGTGCCTGATACCACGCTGGAGGGGTGAGAGCTCTTGTGGGCAACACGGACTGTGCCTGTGATATAGGTGCCTGGTGATTGCACCTAAAGTCTGTGGTGGGACACCTGGGTGCTGGCTGAAGTAAGCCTTATTTTTGTTTGCTGCTTATATTTACTGGAGAGACGGATGCCCAGACAATAAACGCACCCGTTGTTTGCATGAACTTTTACTGTGGTCCTGCTTGTGTAAGCCTGCCGTTGGGACTAATCCCCTACAGTTGGTGCTTCAGTTGCGGGCAATGTTCTGGCTAGTGCATGTTCTGGCTTAAAGCGGCAGCTCAGTTAAAGACTCAGGCAGAATGTATGGAGGACATTATAAAACACCTCATACAGGCTAACACCCAGCAGCAGGCTCATGCAGAGTCTGTTAGGGCACAGCAGGAGACTAATCAGCTCCTGATACAGCAGATGGCCCTGCTGACTGAAGCTGTTCGGGCCAAGGAAACCCCTGCTATGCCTGCCATGCATAGCCATGATGCCGACCAGCAAGCGCGTAGGTCCGCGTAGGCGCTGCAGAAGATGACCCTGGAGGATGATTTGGAAGCATTCTTCACAGTATTCAAGTTACCTGCTGAACAGTGGACTGAGGTCTTGGCTCCTTTCCTCACGGGGGAACCCCAGAAAGCGTACTACGACCTGTCAATGCAGGACGCCCGGGAGTACGGGAAACTAAAAGCAGAAATCCTGGCACGACTGGGCGTAACTGTGACGGTGAGGGCCCAAAGGGTGCATGACTGGGGATACATCTGGGACAAGCCACCCAGGTCTCAAATATTTGACCTCTTGCATCTGGACCAAAAATGGCTGCAGCCCGACGTAAGTATCCCGGCTCAAATGGTGGAGGGCGTTGTGGCGGACCGGTTTGTGCACGCACTACCCCGGTCGGTTCAGTGTTGGGTCAGCCCTCAGTCCGCAGATGACTTAGTGGACTTAGTGGAACGATTCCGTACGGTGGAAAAATCTCTGATTGACACCGGGCATCTATCCTCTCCATTTTGGGTTGCCAGGAGTGCTTCAGAAAGCCAAAGAACGGGACCCCGAATTCCCCGGGAGGGGCGCCCCAAGGCCAGAGGTGGACTGGAATCGGTGAGTAGAGCTGTTCCCAGGGACATTGTGTGCTGGAAGTGTCATGCTCCGGGTCACATCGCGGCCTAGTGCTCTCTTAACCCCTTACCGCCGGAGCCAGTTTTGGCCTCTCTGACAGAGCCCCATTTTTTAAATCTGTCATGTGTCACTTTATGTGAGAATAACTTTTTGACACTTTAACCTATCCAGGTGATTCAGAGATTGTTTTCTCGTGACACATTGTGCTTTAAGTTAGTAAGAAATTTTTGGACCAAAAAATGCTTGTTTATTTGTGAAAAATATCAAATTATTTGTGAAAAATTTATATCAAATTATTTGTGAAAAATTTACCAATTTCAAACTTCAAAAATTTGCATGTAAGACAGATAGTTATTCCACTCAAAATAGTTTATAACTAGCATCTACCATATGTCTGCTGTAGTTTGGCATCATTTTTTTAAATGTCTTTTTTTTTTTTTTTTTTACGATAAAGAAAAAAAACAAGAAAATTTGCAATATACATTTTTTAGGGACCAGTCCAGTTCTAACGTGACTTTGTTTGTCCTGTATGTTACATACCCCCATAAATGACCTCATCTAAGAAACTACACCCTTAAAGTATTCAAAACCGCATTTAGGAAGTTTATTAACCCATTAGGTGTTTCACAGGAATTAAAGCAAAGTGGAAGTGAAATTTCAAAATTTCACTTTTTTTGCAGATTTTCAATTTTTATACATTATTTATACTCCGGCCGTGGGGGATGTGGCATGATGCCAGGGGTAATATACCGCTGGTTCCATGCCGCGATCTTGCACGCTCTGCCTGTGTGTCAATTTGCGGGAACCCCTACCCGACATTGCCGTATAAGTACGGCAAATGTCGGTAAGGGGTTAACGAGGAACTATGGAGTGCTCGGTGGTGAGACGTAGCTCCATGTTCACCCACTCAGTATGCGGCATGGCGTCAAACTCTGAAAAGGGACTTCAGCTCTGCCAAGTGGTGGTAAATGGCACCTCAGCAACTGTACTCCTGGACTCAGGGAGCCTGGTTATGCTTCTTGCGGCTCAC
Source organism: Phyllomedusa bahiana (assembly GCA_025379985.1). NCBI lineage: Eukaryota > Metazoa > Chordata > Amphibia > Anura > Hylidae > Phyllomedusa > Phyllomedusa bahiana. The sequence continues at coordinate 17,891 of JAODAL010022258.1, read as the reverse complement.
CTCCCGCACGAGTTGGTCCCTGGGGAAAAAGTGGGGGTCCTATGTATACATGGGGATACCAAACGCTACCCGGTGGCCAAAGTTAACCTGGGGAGTGGTGGCGGTACGGTGTCACACCAGGTGGGGGTCGTGCCTGGCTTAATGCATGACCTGATTATTGGCTGTGATTGTCCAATTGTGGGGTACTACAGGAGATTTATCCACAGGTTTTCGGAGATAGCAGTACCTCTGACCAATTTAACAAAAGGGGCAAAGTCAGCCATGAGAAAGTGGTCCCCGGAGGCTGAGAGGGCTTTCCAGGAGCTAAAAGCATCCCTTTGCAAACAGCCGGTGTTAATGGCCCCCGACTTCTCCCGGGAGTTTGTCGTGCAGATGGACATGTCCGATGTGGGCCTGGGAGCTGTAATGTTCCAAATAGTAAATGGAGAGGAACATCCCATCACCTTTCTCAGTAGAAATGTATCCCCAGCAGAGCAAAATTATTCGATCATTGAGAAGGAGTATTTAGCCATCAAGTGGGCCCTGGATTCTCTTCGACACTATTTGTTAGGGTGTAAATTTAGATCAGTGTCGGATTATGCCCCTCTCAGGTGATTAAAAGAGAAAAAGGAGAAAAATGCTTGAGATGTCACGAGATGGTTTCTGGCCCTACAAGACTTCAACATTGTGGTCGAGCATAGGCCAGGGAAATTGCAAAGCAATGCCGATGCCCTCTCAAGGGTTCACTGCTTGTTGGCTACAGGTGCCCAGAACCCCAGCTTTGGGCAGATGGAGGGGGTATGTAGGAAGGCACAAGGTCTTGTTATAGATGGGAGGTATGTGCCACCAAAATTCCTGTCTTTGGTGAAGCGAAGGCATTAGGCCACTGACACGTTTAAAGTTAGTTTGGCTGCAACAGCAGCAAGTCTGGGCTGGCCTTCACTGGAGTCAAAGAGGGGGTGGGGTGACTGTTCCCACTCCAGGTCCAGTCCGTAGTTTTAAATGGCCTATGTAAGCCTGGAGGTCAGGTGAGCTGTGTTGTTGTTCAGTTTCCTGCTAGTTACTGGAGAGTAACCACCTTGGATGCTGAGGGAAGCCCTAAGGTCCTTTCTAGGATTCGTGCTTGATATCACGCTGGCTCCATTCCTGCTGTTAGTGGCGGCTGCCAGGCTGTACTTAGCGACATGTCGCCACTGTACAGCGCTCTCTCATGGCAGCAGTGGGGCTTAACTCCTTAAATACTGCTTCAAGCTTCCCACAGCATCACTCCATCTCACCCTCCTGCCGGCCTGAGATTGTGCATTTGGACTATAAGACCCCTCCCCTCTTATTTTCACCCCAAATTTTGGGGGGGGGGGGAAGTGCCTCTTATAGTCCGAAAAATACAGTATCTTGTTTTATATTAAGTCCATAAAGAATGCTGAAATTTAAATTGAAAATCCATCATGACTCCTGGCTTATAAGTTTATGCTGTAGATCCCCTGTGCTGACGGACCTTTTCAATTCCTAGGAGTCTGAAAGAACTCAGATTACCTGCGTGTATAGTTTGAAAATGTCTGGAAACCATAGACGTCTAAGGCAATTGCTACGGACCACATCAGAAAGGTGCCTCCTGATGCAAATTTTCAATAAGCCTGTCAAGCAGCCTAAATATTGTAAATTGCACTCTGTACACTCTATCAAATACACCACAAACTTGGTCTGACAATTAATATGTGAGCGAATGTAAAAAACCTGATAATTTTTTGTGGAAGTAAAACTTTCTGAGCTGGTGGCAGACTTTCAAGCTGGACACTGTTTGTGCCCACATCTAAAAAAAACCTTTGTGTGTAACCACAAATGATCAGAGGAGCGAAACACAGTGGGAAGACTAGGTCACAAAATAGAACCTAAAGTCGGAACTCTCCTCGAAACAAACCTCACACTCTTGGTGAGTAATTCTCTCAGTTCATCGGTCACATACAATACGGTTAAAGTTTTTCTTATAATAGAAATTATTCTATTGTATTGGGGACTGATGGTGGTGGAAAATGTGAAGGCATTTTCTACATATCCTGAAATAGGTTTGGTTTAGTGTAATAGAGCCTCATGGCTTACCCCTTTGAGTTCAGATTTAGCTGATTCTATAGATTTTTTTGAATACCACTAGCAAATGATCTCTGGCATGCCTCATACTTATAATTAGGATAATACATCAGAAGTGCAATTATGTTAGACACCACATGTGGTGGATGGCAAGAAGTAGCCAAAATAGTCGAATTTTTCACTGTATTCTTCTGATATAGCAAGACCTTCCCCCATTCCCAGGTTCACATCCAAAAAATTTATACTATATGGTTCCAACTGAGAGGTGAATTTAATATTCAAATAATTTTTGCTGGCATAATTAATTGAGCTCTGTAGTTGCTACCTGTCTTAACATAAGTATTTACTAACAGCGTTTTGACTGGTGATTGATGTATCATGTGACCAGTTGGGCAGGTTTATAGCAGCAGAGTACTAGTATTTTTCAGGCTATGAGTAAGGACACCTTGTGTGACCGAAACGCGTCAGCATAATATGATGCTCTTTTTGTATGATTAACAGCTGCTATATTATGATCGTGTTGATGTGAACACTTTTTTACCAAGATTAAGGCAGTGATAGAAAATAAAGGTAACTATACAAACTACACTTTGGGCACAATTTGTCCATTTTCACTTAGTGGTGTACTCACTTTTGTTACCAGCGGTTTAGAAATTGATGGTTGTGTGTTGAGTTGTAGAGCTATATTTACTATTTTGCCATAGGCAAACTTAATCTCTATCAGTTCTCTATCTATAAAACGCTAAAATGTAACTTTTATTATATATAACTCTTAACCTCTATACACACTATTTAAAAACCTGATTTCTAACCTCACCATTTAACCCTTTCTACTTCTGAAGGAAGGAATAGCTCCTTTTCCATTATCAAGTCTGGTGGAACCCCACCTACCAACAGGAAAGCCTTGTATATACAGCAATTTATTAACTCCAGTGAGGGATCCCAAGCCTCCTACTTGGGCAATTGTCCCTAATCTAATGGACACAAGACAAATAAGGCTCCCTTTTGACACCCTCTGCAGCAGGTGGCACTCGTAGACAGAGGTGAGAAATCACAATTTAAAACGTCATGCCTGACCTCCCCAACATGTTTCACCAGCTAACCTGGCTTCATCAGGGGTTAGAGGTCCAGTCACATGTGGTGTAGCTCATTTCCTTTTATACCATGTTAGGTACACACCCTATATAGGGGCTCACCAATTATCCATCAGAGAATCCATAAAACCCACTCCCCCTTCCACTCTCCTGCATGCGCACAAATATGTGCTGCTAAAGCTGCCACCATACTCCCATAACTAACAATCCTCAAACAAGTTCACCAGCCCCATGGCGGGCTTACACCCCATCTTACCGTACTGCCCGCGTACTGTATCAATAGACATTTCAGCCCTGACTGTGATGGACTTCCATCCCATCTCTCTCATATTATTGCCTCTTGTCGTGGCTCACCTAGAACAGACTAAGCAGAATAAGGTGTTACATTCCACAGCACCATACAGCTTTAACAACTCCCATACACCCTTCTCCTACATGTTAATATGCATATTATTGGTAATTAAACTCCATAGTACTGTACACTATTTCATATAAACTCCATTGTAGGGTACACTATTGTCTTAGTTATTCCTAAACAGCTTCTTTTTAATCTAATATAATATTTATTTTATAAAGCTGCAGCCCTATGGTTCAGCGCCTCCCTCTGCAGTTTCACCTCCCACCTTCTCCTAAAGATTCTTTCTTACAGGTCAGGTTGACACCTAATTCTTACGTCACGATGGGGGATTCATGCAAAAATGTTAGTTGAATACATACACTATTGCAATCTGCATACATCTGTGTACTGCATATATTGTATTTAAAGTACGCACAAAAACTTACGCAGGAGCGAGCAGAAACAATAAATCTATATATAATAATGTGTACATGAATAGATGGTAATCCACTTCGAGCTGCGTCTCGCCCAACAACGCGAGTGCATATTCAATGATTCAGCTACCAACAACCCCTCATTAACAAAAAAAAATATAAATACATCCCACTTTGTTAAATAAAAAACCGTGTCGGGCCTCATGTAGTCAATATACCTATCATCATTGCAAAACACAGGGAACCGAAGGGGACAACGTTTGGAGGCAGAGGGGGGGGGGAGGAGGGTGATGGGGGAGTGAAAAAAAACAAAAAAATACACTAGTGAAACTCTGATGCTCTATAGACATATATTTAACCGTGCTTAGTAGTGCTATGTCCACTGACTGTACTCCAATAACATACCATTCATCATGATTAAATAAATGCTGAAAATGAAAAGCCTTAATTGTAGACCATTGGGTTCAAAGTATTGCGGTCTGTATAATCATCTTCCTCTTCCTGCAACCAAAACTACATCCAGATCGCCCTTTCTTTCCCTAGCTTTTTCACATTAGATGCCCAAAATTTTAGCCCCTCTGCGTTTCACCATTAAGTACTTCAAAAAAGTGTCTCGCTAGGGGGGTGTCACTTCTAGTTTTAATAGTCTTCAGATTGTTTCGAGATCCTAAGACGAAAATCCTGTATGGTTTTTTCCACATGGGATCTTGTTGTAAGTACCTAGCCCCATAAATCCCCCCTCTGTTTTACAGTTGAAAAAATTGTTTTACCCCAAATCTTTTTTCAAGGGGATTAACAAAATTTTTAGTTTTCCTTTTTAAATGGACAGAATGAACAGTTCCCCCCGGGATATAAAACCTTCCACCAGGGGACGAAAAACATTTTTTTTTTGCCTTTCCCCCTTTCAAATGGGTTTGCCCAAATTCACCCCTAAGATTTTTTTTTCCCTTCCTCTTTTATAATTTGGCCTTTTTTAGGATCACCTAAAGGGGAATACTTTATTCCCTCAGAAGGGCCCAATGCTTCAAAGAATACCCTAAATTTCTTTGGGCTCTATTTCAAAGGTACTTTACAATGAATTAAATCGGGTTTTTTTTTTTCCCCTTTTTTCCGTTTAAAATAAGTGTCCCCTGTCACTAGTCAAACCCCTTTTAAAAAGCCTTCCTCAAAAAATTTTTTTGGAAAAACCCCTTGCCTGAAAACTGCTTTTAACTTTATACATTCTTCTTTAAAAACCCTCTAAAGAGAGTTTCCCCTGCGACCCCTAAAAATTTGGGCCCTAGGGGAAAACCATTTTTTTTAAAGAGGGTGGTTGCCAGCGGGAAAATGTAAAAAAAACCTTTTGGGTTACCCCGTATTTTTCCGAAAATCTTTGCCCTAAAAATTCTGCGTTTTCACCCAAACTTTAATTTTTGAAAAATCCAAAAAATTATTTTTTCGTTAAATTTTTAAAAGGTAAATTTTTCACCCCCAAATTTCAATTATCACCCGAAAAAAGATACAAAATCCCCGGAAAAATTTTTAAACTCCATCCCAAAAAAACAATATATCATAAATTTAAAGCCCCCCAAATAAAATCCGATTGGGGAATACTTCAAAGTGTTCAAAAAAACAAAAACATCCCCCCAAAAACCCAAAAAAATAAATTCAAAAACTTGGCGAAACAGACTTTTCCCAGGGCCCGGGCTCTCTTTATTTGAAAAAAGGGTTACCATCAAGAAAAATAAAAAATTGTGTAAAAACCCAAAACCCAAATTTAACTGAAAAAAAAAAAATCTTTTTGTTTTTTAAATTTGTATTTTTTATTAAAAAATTTTTTAAATTGCTTTCGGGCCCAGATTTTCGGGTGTTACGATGGGGCTTCTACATCAAAATTAAATGTGTCCCTTTCACCCCACCACAATCTTAATTCTCACCAGTACCTTCAAAACCCTTAAGATGAAGGAACCAGGGGCCCAAAGGGCATCAGTATATGATCAAAATAGGGCTAGGCCCTTGTGTTAAATTATTGGGCTATGGGGTTCCCCTGGTGTTGGAAACAACCCCCTTTATATTTTGGTAATGCAAAAAAGGTGGCAATAGAAAAAAATTCACTTTTAACAAATTTCTTCTCCTCATGAAATTTTTTCTAAATTTTCTCGGGCCCCAAAATCCCTTTCAGTTCCTTCAAATACTCTTTGGGTTGGATTTTTTTGGAACCCTCTAAATATGTTTTCTGAATAAATCATATTTTCTAAACCCCATTGCTCTATAGTAAACTTTTTTTTAAGATGAAAATAATACCCCTTTGTCACGGGGGTTTGATTACAACCCCCTGTTAGATTGAAATTTCCTGCAATAGAAATTTTTCCCCCCTTTTAAAATTTTGGGGAAAGGTTTCGTTGGGGGTTTTAATTTCTTTATACCCTTGCATTACTATTTCCCACAAACGACCAATAAATTATATTGTGAAATCGGAGGTGTTTTCCAAATTTTTGGGTTTAAAATTAGGTAAAAGGGTTTAATCTAAAATTGGGGGGGTCCTTCCCCTTTTAAACCTGCAAATTGTCAAGATCCCCCAATTTTTTTTTCCTCATTTTCCAAAATTTTTGGCTCACTTTAAATTTTTAAATTTTATGATATTTATTTTAAAGCTAACCCCCTAGAAAAGGAAAATTAATATATTTACCCAAAAAACCCAATTAAATTTAATTTTTAAAAATTTGAAAGGGACCAAACCCAAACACCTGTTTTTGTTTTTCCGTTAGCCCCTATAAGAATAATTTAATCATTTTGAAGTGCTCCACCCTTTTGTTATTTCTGAAATTTCCCCCTTTCTTCAAACCCCAAAAGAGAATCGTTGGTTGTTCAAAAAAAAATTTGGATGCATTTGCATTTTTCAATGCTCTGAGTTTTAAGTTTGCATTTTTATTCAAACCTGTCCATTTCCTGCCACTAAAGGTTTTTTGGGATTGCCATTTGAAATCATTTCCCGGGGGCTCCCCTTTCCATGGGCCACCACACCACGGGTGCAAAAAGAGGGGGAAAGTATTTTATCCCACGGTCCCTCCTGATTGGGGATATCTGGGGGGATTCTGATCTTGTACTTTTGAGTAGATGGGTTTTTTTTTTTTTTCCCTTTTTTGGGGCCAACCTTTGTTTTTTTTTTTTTGGGCCCTTCCTCCCAAACCGTTTTTTTACCCCGTGTATAATAATTTAAAAAACCCGTGGAAGATTCTTTCTACAGCAGAAAATTCAATCCCCCTTCAAATCTGAATATAAAAAAGGGTTTGAAGGTAAATCTATAATTTTTCCCAAAAACCGATTATTATCAAAATCTTTTTCCCATCCCCTTTGATATTTTTTTTGTGTTTTTCCCTTTTTTTCCCTTTTTCCTCAGAGATTCAATATCTTTATTGTAATTTTTTTTTCTATTCAAGGGGAAACTGGGTGGGGCCCCAAAAAATTATTAAAACTCGGTATCTCCTGATTTATTTTTTCCCGAAAAATTTTTTTAAAGAAATTCTTTGTATCTGAAGGGATTTCATCAATTTCAGAAAGCATTTTAGTTGCAATTTTCCCTACCTTGATAAAAATGGGGGCTTTCTTTAAAATTGTATTTGGGCCCCAAAAATGACCTTATCCCCTTTTTTCACAATCTGGTTTTTGTAAATATGTTCCCCTAACTGGTATCCCCACCTGCCCAAATTGGTTTTTTTTAATTTTATTTAATTTCTGAAAGGCATATGGATAATTTTTTTAATTTAAAGGAAATTTGGGTTTATTAGGGAAAAAACGCAATTTGATTCCTGTGAAAAAGTAACCAATTAATTTTCTGACTCAAAAAACAAAAGGCCCCTTCCCCAGATTTCCCCCCTTTAACCCTTCCCGTTTTACCAAAATTGTCCAAAAATTCCCATTTTTTTGAAGACTATTTGACGAGTTATCTAGAGGGCACAACAAATTTACACTGTTATAGAAGCTTAGCACTTTAGAATGTATCAAAGTGTCATATCCAGTTTTGTCCCATGAAAATATATAATACAATATTTACAAAAATGTGAGGGATGTACTCACTTTTTTGAGATAATGTATACAGACAGTCACTGACTTAAGACGTTCTGACTTACATCTGTCTCCTAATTACAAACGGAGACCTATGGGGCATGGCTCAGCTTGCTGATATAACATACTGAGTCACACCCCATAATAATGCTGGAACGCTGCAAGCCTTCCTCTGCCCACTGCCTCTTTAGGCCGGCACAACAGCTCTCCCTCACACTGCTCTGGTCTTGCACTGTCGGACTCGGCACCACAGGTCTGTTCATACTGCTCCCTGAGCCTTCTCCCCTCCTTGGTCGCCAATGTAGAATACAGTACTGTACTCTATCAGCACACATGCAATTAGTACGTGTGACATGCTGGCATTTGTAGTTTTGGATCTATAAATGCCAGCATGCCACACCACACATGTACCATTTGTATGGGTGCTGATTAGTACATGTGTTTAACATGTGCTGCTGTGGCATGCTGACCCTTGTAGTTCCATGTTCCACAACAGCTAGTAGCAGTGGAACTACAAGTGCCGACATGCCACAGCAGCACATGGAAGACAGAAATCTTCTAAATAGAGGCACAAACAGCAAAACAAATGTAAAAATCCTTCCTTGCACTATTCAAAACTAAAAAACACTTTTTGTTTTTGCTGGAGTTACATCTAATAAAAATAACTGTTCCGACTTACATACAAATTCAACTTAAGCACAAACCTATCCCGCTCTGAATCCAGGGACTGCCTGTATATATATAAGACAGTAATAGATCCCTGTTATGTGCACTCTGGGGATGATATGGCTATTACTCAGTGTATATGTCTCTTTTTCCCAATAAATTAAACGTGGTTGTATTTGTTTAATTAAAAAAAAAAATCCATGTTATTTTAAACCTAATTTTCAACTAAGCCAAAAACAATCTCCCATAAATCTTTGACACACACCATTTTAGATTATTTTTATATAAATCATGAGTACAAATGGATACATAAAACTTTGTAATTTGTCTAGTTAGGTAAAGTGACATTGTTCTCCAGTTCCAGATGCCTGCGTTCCCTTTTTCTCTGCCTACGTTCTTTTTCTTATTCCCTAAAAATACTTTAAGAGTTATTTAGTAAAAATAGACAAGGAGGGGGATGCAGCTGCAGTACCTCTCTATTAGCATGGGAGGAGAGAGAAATCAGAAATAGGGAGATATCTGCTGATTTAAAGTGCTGGACTTGCATTACACAAGCAAAAACACATCTCCTCAACCGACTAGGAATTCACTATTTCTTTCTGCACTAGATTCACTAATATACTATATCTACAGCTTAAACAATCAACTTTGATTTTAGCAGTGCATGACTTTGTGAGGGCATAGCACTCAGAAAAGCATCATAATTCTTTATAGTTGAAATGTGCCTGTATGCCCATGAATCTGCTGCTTCTAATGGCTGGTGTGCTGGTTGAAGAATCAGGGCAGCAAAAGTGCATGATCCCCATAAACCTTCCAGTCTTAACAGGCATTCAGCAATACTGGCTAAGCAACCAATAAGGTGGCTTGGGCAGCAGATCAATTGTTCACATGGTTAAATCTATTTTATCCAATTATTCCCTGCCAGTTATTGTGCCTTTAAAGCTGGGGAGCTGTTTGACATTGTATCTGTTCTATCTTTCTGGTTACCAATTGTTTTATTTTCTGTCAATCAGTTTGTCTTTGACTCTTCACTGTCCGTTCCTCAGTTTGATTTGGCTCTCCTAGTTACATGAAGTAGGGGAACTACCGTTTTAGCAGCTGTAACAATTGCTACAGTGCCCACCAACACATGGGGCCCGACCAGTACATCCTGCCTCAGAATACACGGGCCTTCTGTCCTGAGCATTCGGAAGAAGGGCCCGGGGATCAAAGGCAAGTGCCATGATTGCTGGGTCAGCGCGGCCTATTTAATTATTTGTATGTCCTCGGGAGCAGAGCATCACCTACGCCCTGCCCCACTCTTGGGCCTTTTATCTGTATTGGGGCCCTACCTACTTTACTGGGACCTAATTATCTACCTGGGGTCTATCTATCTACCTAACTGGGGCCTACCTACCTACCTGAGCCTGTCTGCCGACCTACCTGGGGACTGTCTAAACCTACCTGGGTTCAACCTACATACTTAGTAGCCTGTCTACTAATCAACCTGGAACATGCTTATCTTCCTGGGCCCTATCTACCTACCTAACTGGGCCTACCTACCTACTTGGGGCCTGTCTACCTACTTACCAAGGGACTATCTACCAACCTACCTGTGGCCTACCTTCCTGGAGAAAAATGAGAAAGAAAAAAAATGCTTCCTAGCGTACTATTTTTGCATTAATCAAGTGAGTTATATAGTTATCTATGGTAAACTCAACTTGATTGGTTGTGCATGGTAGGCACAACTCTTCACTCACATGTATTCAAAATCGATACATATTTGCTTAGATTGCCACAGCTAGTTCCAATGGTCAAACCTACAATCAAAGAGGGCCGGTGAAATATTCACAAGAAATAAACCAGTGTTGCAAAGTAACAAGGGAATCCAGTTTTGACTATAAAAATGGTTAAGGGTACCAAACTAGCTACTTAGAGACTACCTACTTATCTACCTGGGGCCTACCCACCAGCCTGCCTGGGGCCTAGTGCCTACCAACTTATCTAACAGGGGTCTATGTACCTAAATGGGGCCTACCTACCTACCGGGGACCTTGCCTATTTTTCTACCTACCTGAAGCCCTGGCTATCTACCTACCTGTAACCTCTACCTACCTAGCTGTGACCCTGTCTAACGACCTACCTACTTTTCTGGGGCTAGAACCTGCGTACATAGGGCCTTGATACCTGTTTGTCTATCTACCTGGGACCTTGTCTTCCAACAAACCTGCTTATTTGGGACTTTGACAACCTGTCTGAAACCTTTTCTATGTAATTACCTGGCGCCTTGCCTAGCTGGGCCTTACTTATGTTGGTACTACCTACCTACCTACATACAGGGTTCTTACCATGTAATGGGCAGCCTATCTACCTAGTCAAGTGGGGAGCTACCTATCTAATGGTTTTGGCTAACTAATTTACGGGGCTATCATTTTAATTGAGGCCACCTATCTAAAAGGGGAGACTACCTATCTGTAGGGAAATTTTTAGTATGCATGCTGCTCTATTCATTTTATAAAGCTGTTAGCCAAATACTGATTGTATTTGTGTTTTACAGGTTTCCCCACTGAAATACATTGGACTCATTGGACCACTGTTGGATTAATTTCTTTAAGAAAATGGTCAGTGAGAGATATTGTTGCTGAGTGTTTATTTAAATAAAGTATTTTTGTGTTTTGGAGTATTTTTTTTTACCATTTTTTTATCAGTATTGGCAATAGAGGTGTTAATGACAGACTGCTCTCCAATACTAGCCTTGGGGTTTGTTGTCAGCCATTTTTTTTTCATCAGCACAAAGCTGACACCAGGCCCCAGCACTAGTAATATAGAGGCATCTGTCAAACACATCTATTACTGACACTGTAATAAAATGATACAAGACACACACTGACACAACACAAAAAGACACTTTAAGCGACATGCATGAAATTTGGCGTGTGAATGTCAAATTTCAGGCGCATTATACAGACATAGAATGCGGCTGATTTATGAACCCGCTCTACAGCGGGTCATAAATCAGGTGTATTCTAGCGCTAGTATGACACTTCTGGCTCAGGTATACCACTTTGATAGTGGTATACCTGTTCCAGCCGTAAAGTGCCTAGAAATGCCATAGCGAAGCTATAAATATGTAGCTTTGCTACGGTTGTAATGCGCCCCGCCTCCTGCTCGCCCCAAGATCAGGCGCATTACAAAGCACCGCAGGCGCTATATAATGCGCCAGGGAGTGGCGTGTGGGAGATTTAAAAACATGTATGAACGGGGCTGCACCTGATAACGGGCTGAAAAGATGCAAGATATCTGGTGTAGCGACATTCATATATGTTGCCCTTTACTTAAATAAACACTCCCCAACAACATCTCTCATTGACCATTTTATTAAATAAATAGATTCAATGCTGGTGTGACGTAGTCCAATAAATCCATCATAGCCCAATGGAGAAATTTGCAGAGGAAACACTATAAAAAGCATGACAGTACTAAAATCCTTGCATCCCCTGAAGATCATGCTGGGGCTGATCTTTTGGTTATAAGGGAAGGAGTTTTGACTGTACAATATGATTCTGAGGGATACAGGCCATATATGTAGTACAATCTCTATGGGGTTAGTCCTCTGTTCCTTCCAACCCCTCTTGGAGACTGTGCCTCTAAGCTGTGGTCTGTACCCACTCTCCCACCCATTGGAAGTTTGTATAGAGACTGGGGACAGTGAAGTGTACTGAAAAAGTGAGGGTTCTAAGATATTTGTAGGCAATTTCTGCAGGGACGAGTGGTGGCCGGCAAAAATTGTAATGGATATCTTTGGCTCTTGGAAAAGTTGTCACCTGTGAATCCTTGGATGTAACTGCATGGTAATCACTTATATATCTGCAGAATGCATGTGCACCCTGGTAATTGCCACTATATGGTCATTGTATGGTGTTAATATTGGTCTTTGTATACTGATCTTTATTTAGTAATAGTGTTTTATTCAGTCAGTGTGTGGTGGTAATTTGTGGTTGTGTTTTGGCAGTATAATCGGATCCTTATGTAGTAGCGTTATTGGTAATGTTGGTCTTTGTATAGTGGGATACTGGTTACATCCCAACTTTCCCTGACATGGATTTTGGATCTAGTTCTGGCACAGACTCATTATTCTGATATTCTGTTTTTGACCCTTTGACTGATTCTGACTACCTGGGGATATACAGCTTCAAGATCTAGAACCATGTACAGGGGGTTAAAAGTGAACACTTCCGAGCCATTGGACTCTCCTAAATAGAGCAACCTGTGCTTAGCCCAAATGTGGACTTGTATTAGCTTTTCAGGCAATCCTTTAAGCATTACAATAGCCATGAATAAGGGTCTCACCACCTTAAATCACTTAAAGTCTCATTCTATATAACAAAATATCCATGCAACTAAAAATATACCAAAATTTCAATTGTATTACCTTTTTCTAGAATATATCACTATTGAATGCTGATTAATAATATGTTTGGCTCTCCATATATTTGGAAAGCCTCTACCGTGGTTGGCTACGTTTAGATAATTTTAGGAAAAAGCTATTAGAAGAAATAATGACAGTATTAAGAAATAAGTGGTTCTGCTCTGTCAGCATTTTAATTAGTTTTTCTTCATCAAGGTCATGACACAGTAGATATATAATTCATCAGGTGCACTGAATGCAGAGCTTGTTTCTGAACATATTGCGGTTTATCATGAACCTTTCCTAGATACAGGAACCATTTAAATATTCAAAACCGGAACAATCGAAGGACAAGACAACTTATTTTATGTGAAACTTTAAATAGTGGCTCAGATTTAAGTCTTATTCATGATATTGACCCATGTCATACAGAAAATGAATTACGTCATCATCAATATTACTACTGAATAAAAAGGCAAAATTAACATTTTCATTGAAATGGCTAATCATCAATTGGTGATCAGCTAATCACTAAAGGTTTCTGTTACCAGATATTTGGCTTATTGCCTGTTGCTAGGGGAAGCTTTTGGAGGTCAAAGAGTTCTCCTGCCTTGCATGAAAACTGAAGTAGTAGATGGTATCCATTCAAAATAATAGTTCAGTCATGTAACACATGGTCATGTTGAGTCTTCCTAAGCTGGAGTAGCTTTTAGAAGATCTCCTCTCAAGCTCACTAACAAGTTCTCAAGTAATAGAAATACACTAAGTCTAAAAATAAAACGAGAAAAGGAACATTTAAAAGAAATACCCAGTCCAGCTAGTCTAGATTTGTGAAGACAGATTTTTTTACTTGTGATCCAATGCATAAAGAGACACAATTCATGGTAAGTTCTGATGTTTGGAGATATGATAAGAAGATTGCTTTGGTCAGATGAGACCAAATATGAACTTTTTAGGCTAAATGCCAAATGCTATGTGTGGAGGAAAGCCAACACTGCACATCATCCTGAACACATCATTCCGTGAAGCATGGTGGTGGCAGTATCATGCTGGAGGGATGTTTTGCTTTAGCAGGGACTTGGAAGCTGGTCAGAGATATCCTGGAGGAAAACCTGTTAAAATATGGAAATGACTTGAGGCTGGGGCGTAGGGTCACTTTCCAGCAGGACAACAACCCTAAACATACAACCAAAGCTACAATGGAATGGCTTAAATCAAAGCATATTCGTGTGGTAAAATGTCCTAGTCAATTTCCAGACCTAAAATCACCCATGAGTAATCTATATGCAGAACTTGAAATAGCTGGTCACAAATGGTCGCCAACCAATCTGACTGAACTAGAGCTATTTTGCAAAGAAGAATGGGAAAACATTAGAGATGGGCGAATTTCTCAAAAATTCGATTCGGTCACTTCGCTGAATTTTCCGACAAAATTCGTTTCGTTCCGAATTACTTCTGCACGAATCGCGTTAAAAAGCGGACTATTTTTCATGTCTGCACAGAGCCTGCAGGGCGCGTGTAGAACGTTGTGCCATGCTTAAATATGCAGAGGGAGCTTGGTTGGTCTCATACTGTTGTGAATTAGTATGCCACGCACATGACTGCCTGCAGCCAGCTCTTATATTCGAGCTTCACTAAAAATGCCCTGTGCACATTATGGGGGCAATAACTGACCAAAAAACTGAAGCAGTGAAGCTAGCCTGATAAATTCAAGCACAAAAGCTGGAAAAAAACAACTGAGAGCTCAGTTGTCAACATTAGTGACAGAGTGAGGAGGTGACGGCGCAGCCACAGCATCAATGAGGTCATACATTGGCACAATGACATTCGGAAGTGGCAAAACAGTACAGCCGCAGAGTGGCACAATGACACCGTGTGGTGGTCACGGTGGCAGCAGCAGCATGAGGTCAGCAGTGTCACAATGACAAATTCAGAGGCTGGCAAAAAAGGAGTAGGCAAAGAGTAGTACAATGACACATGTGAGGAGGGGCACGGCAGTGAGCAAACCGCACATCATAAGGTCAGACCAGTGTCACAATTACCACAGTGAGGAGTGCACGAGCAGCCACATCAGCAGCATGAGGTCAGACAGTGGCACAATGACAAATTCTGGAGGTGGCAAAAACAGGAGTAGGCCACAGTGTGGAGGGCACAGCAGCAGCCACAGAAGCAGCAAGAGGTCAGACAGTGTGCAACAAATACACAGTGTTGGGAGGGCACGACAGGAGCACAGCAGCAGCATGAGAGTCAGAGAGGTGGCACAATGACATTTCTGCCGGTGGCAAAAAAGTATTTATGGCCACAGAGCTCACAATGACTGAGAGCGGAGGTCACAGGCGGCAGCAGCATTAGGTCAGGCAGTGGCACAATGACAGAGAGTGGAGGTGATGACAGGAAGCACCAGCGATTAGGTCATAGAGTTGCACAATAGACAATCTGGAGGTGGCAAAACAGTACCAGGCCGCAGAAGTCACAATGACACAGTGTGATTCACAGGCAACAGCAAAAGCAGCAGCAGCATGAGCACATAGAGTGGCACAAAGACAGAGTGATGAGGTGGGTGCAATACCGAGTCCCTTGTTAACGACTGTGGTAGCGATGTGATAAACTATCAGCAGATGTGTGGCATCAGGCGGGGGGTGGGGCATCAGAATAGGGGCGAGGCAGGTATTTTGAACCCAGACTGACGCCAAGGCTTTGGGTGGTGAAACCCTGGCCTCCACGCCGATTCATCTACAAATCATTCGTTCCATTTCCCGGGGAAAAAAGGGGTTTCTCCTTGGTAACGATGGCCCCCGCCGCACAACACCCCCCTGATGCCACACTACGGGGGGGGCAGACAGTTCTCCACTGCAAACTCGGCAAGGCGGCCACACACCATTTTTGGCTGCCAGTATCCAGCGGACTTCTAACTGGGGTGGCAAGTGCTTAAAAGTGGGGCCAAAAACCTGTTGGTTTCAGGGAATGCCCGTCCGCGCTCTGCGCTGTGACTGCCCTCCTCACTAGGCGGGTAAAGGGAAAGCGCTCTTGTACTCCAAATTGGGTTTTCTGCTGTTGGGAGCTGTACGCCCCAACCCCCCCCCCCTTTCCCCCCAGAGCCCCGCGGCAGTAGTACGGAGCGCTGGGGAACCCCCCCGGGTCAGACCTGTCAAGGAGGGACATGCCGCCATAGGCAGGGGCCCAACTGTTTACGGAGGATTTCCCTATATATTTGATTTTGTTTTCCCTCTCAAAGCGGGGGAAAAAAGGCCCCTTTTTGGGACCGGTACGAGGGCCAAAGGGGGAGACCAGAAGTCATCCCTCCCGGATGCTGACAAATTGGGCTGTCACTACCCCAAAATAAGCATGCGCGGGACACTCACAAGTGACTCCGGGGGCCCCCTGCCTCCATTTCCACTGTAACTGCCACGGGCGGGAGTCATCTGCCCGTCTTCCTCACTCCATCCACCCCTCCATCCTCCTCTCCTCCCTCTTGCACCGGTAAAAATCCACTCCCTTTTACCAGACAAAAGCCTTTTTGCTCCAATGTCCCCTCCTCCTCCTCCTCCATTTCATTTCCCCACCACTCAAGTGCCAAAAGGGAATGTATCCCAACCCAGTCCCCTCCCAGAAAAAAATTTTTAGCATCTGTTTTCCCGGGCAGAAGCAGTGAAAACTTTTTTCCCCGTAGCCCTACTGCAAATAACGGGCCCTTCCCAATTTGGGCCCCAACAAAGCAGGTTCACGCAAGACTGCCACTGGCTACATCAAAATTACACGGGAGTACTTCTGTCTGCCTGGATCACAAAAAACTTAATCCTTTCCGTTCATACCGTCGTCCAACATGGAGGGGGAATTTTCCCCGGGGGGGAAACACGCATATCAACGGTGGGGGGGGGCCGTTTTGCCGCTGCAACCGAGGAGGGTGTTCCGGGTTTGACAATGAAAAAGTGCATCACATTTCCTTCCATTTTCAAAAGTTCTGAAGATCGGGGGAAGACTTCGGAACCTTTTTTACAACCAATTGAACACGTGCGCCATGCAGGGGGATGACCATCCCTCCCGGTGCAGCGCGGACACCATTTTCCCCATTTCCCTCACCATGGTTTCCCATTTGCAGTTTGGGGCGGAGAAAGCCACACATCGATTCTTGCTGCAAAGACGCGAGCAATTCCCCCCCCTGTGTGACTTCGTTCGCCGGCAAGCTGGGTAGAACTGCGTACACCGCTGTTCCCTACACAAATTTTATGATGGGGCAGTACTTGGGAGGAGATTGGTGGTGGAGGGGAGGAAAGGGGCGACATTGGCCGAGCACCGTTTTACAAAGTGGGAAAAGCGCTCTCCTTTTCCCAAATTTTTTCCTGGCAGGAAGCCATTCACCCAGTGGGGCCCTAAAACAGTACTGGCCCTGACCGTATACGCCCAGACTCCCCCGCCCCCCCCGCCGGGTTTCCCCTTTTAACAAACCGATAACTCAAGGACTCCCCCCTTTCTGTTCTACATATTTATGAATCGGGACACCTTTTTGGAAAAGAAAAATTTTTGCTGGAACCCCCCATCTCGGGTCGGCACAAAACCCTTAGTTCTTGAAGGGGCAGACCCCCCCAATTGGGGGAAGGGAGGGACTGCAGTACCAAAAACTTGGCAGGAGCACGTCACTGCTGCACCCTTTGGATGGTTGGGCCATACTTTTTCTCTTTACAAACCCCCCCTCTGAACGACTGCTGGCGCCATGAGTCAGGAGCATGAGCATCGGACCGGGAGAGGGTGTCAAAAAAGAAACAGCTGCCTTCTGCAATGTGGAGCCTTACTGCTGAAAGGCAGCTCCACGGCCCCTGGCGCACGGCAGGGTGGACCACCACTCTGAGCCACTTTCCCCCCCCAGG
>JAODAL010022257.1:0-65164 GCA_025379985.1 Phyllomedusa bahiana | reverse complement strand
GCTTGTGGATACCTTTTTTTGTGTAGAGTATTATTGCCTTAAAGTCATCCTTTATAAAATTAGAAAACAGACTAAATATTTTAGAACCCAAGGAAGTAAAAGCATTTGAAATGGCAGCTTTGTTTACCGCAGTCTCTAAGAATAATTATTTCTAAAGATATACAAATGCTATAGTGAGTGAGCTATAGGGCTAAATAGAAAAAAGGTGATGCGTGGTAAACCATTGATAGGATAAGAAATCTTTTTTATTATTTAAATTGTGCTGGCCTTAGGCCCAGATTACATCAGCATCAGAGGTTTTGTTCAGAGCCTCAGTTACAGATTCCATCGAACATGCCAGAAAAAATAGCACATCATGCAGTACTATGTGTCACATGTATGAAAACTGTCTTGGTCTAAAATTCACTTTGCTGCCCATAGCAACCAATCAGAGCGCCTCTTTCATTCTTCCAGAGCACTATATGAAATTAAAGGGGCACTCTTATTGGTTGCTATGGACAACAAAGTGCGTTTCAGACCTAGACAGTTTTCAAACATGTGGCTCTATGTTTTCAAGTGACGGCACCATGATTGAAATCTGAGGGACTCCATTATAGTTAGTGGGGATCATCAGATGCTGCTGGAGTCCATCAGGTGACCAATATGACAACGCTTCTGTGGCATAGGAACTAAAAAGAACCTTAAACATTGATATGAACCGGGCCATAGCTGAAAGTAGGAACTTGAATAGCATAGTAAGACTAGATTTAGTATGTACACTCATTTTCTCACTTATTTTAGGTTTGAAAAATGTTGTAATAAATCAAGTAATTTTGCACAATTTACACCAAAACTGTAGGTCTTTTAATGTATTTCTACAATTAATCTTCATGCACAAAGCATGTATGGCAGTGCTTGGAAGCTTTGTGGCTCCATAGTACTGAGCCATAAAGTCTATGGGCGACATGGCCTGTTAGGGCTGCACCACTTTTTTTTTATTTTGTGGCAAAAAACTGTATATGCCCTTTTTGCTATATAAATGAACTGTTGTATACCAAAACTAGGCATATTTTACGCCAGGTATGACACTTTTAAATGCTCCTAAATTAAGCGCATCAAATATTCTTGAAATGATAAGCTATGCGCCTTATTTCTTGCTATGCGCCTAAATTAGGCTCATCAAATGTGTAAGGTGTACTACACGCCAGATTTTTGACAGGTTCTTTCGTTCAGGCGCACTACACACTCATTTAATGTGCCTTAAAACTGTGACGGTGTCTCTTTTCTGACATGTTGCCCTATGTGTGCTGTGGTTTATGCACAGCCAGTTGCTATATATTAAGTTACTCTCCCAAGGAAGTAATAACTTTAGAAAATAATACCTTCATAAATACTGAGTCTGATGGCACATCCCAAAATTTCTAATAGAAAAAAAGCTCTGTATGCCTGCAATATCTAGAGGCAAATGGTACAATAAGGGTGTTTTCACAAGCTGCTGCATTTTTGGTGCATCAACGCACCTGTGTTTTTGATGCGTTTTTTGTGCAGAAAGACCCAGCAATTAATGCTGTACATTTCTGCACCAAAAAAAACATAAAAAACGCACCAAAAAAATGCACTATGTGAAAGCACCCTAAAGGCCCAGTGCACTGGAGAAGAAATCATATTACAGCTCTATACAAAAGTATAGTTGTGTCCTAACAAAGCTGATAACTGAATGCTGGAGTACTGACAAAGAATACACAAGTTGTAATGGGGGGCTGGCGCGGGTACCACCGCCCCCCGTGGCCACCCCCCTGCCCGCAGGGGGTCCGGCGCGGGTGCCGCGGCTGCCCGTGATCTTCCCCCTGCTGCCCGGCTCCCGGCGCCGGCTCACTAACCCGTCCACGCTCCTGTGTATGCTGCTCCTGCCTGTCCCGGCCTCCGCGCGCGTACCCGCTGCCTAGGGCGCGCGCGCAACGGCTGGTCTGGATTTAAAGGGCCAGTGCACCGGTAATTTGGTCAATTGCCGGCCGCTGGTCCTATATAGGGAATACGCCCCCAACACTCTGCCAGATTGTTCCTGTGCGTTGCCTAGTTTTTAGAGTGTTGGAAGTCCTGTCTGATTACCCGTGTACCAGTCCGTTCCGCTACGTTTCCTGACCTTGCCTGTTTGCCGCTTGCCCTGACCTTCTGCCCGTCTCTGACCACGAACCTCTGCCGCCTGCCCTGACCTTCTGCCTGTCCCCGACTACGTCTCCAGATTACGATTCTGTACCACACATTACCCCGGCCGCCATCGCAAGCAAGTCACGTCAGGGGTAGCGACCTGGTAGCCTCACGCCGCAGCAAGTCCATCCCGCTTTGGGGGGTGTTCTGGTGAATACCGGGGGCTAGTTAGACTCCGCTCCCTGGCGTGGCTTAACTATCATTGCTTGCGGTGGTCCAGCGAATCCACCGAACCCTTACACAATATTATATAAGTATGAATCTAAGGAGTAACTTTATAGTTCTGACTGCTAAGAAGCTCCTGAGCAAAGAGAAGAAATAAAGTTGGAGTAATAGTATACAGTAGTTGTACTTGAGCCTCAGACTTCATGAAACATCACTAATATACAAAGTAGACTCGTACGACGCGCCACGGGTCCCGCTCTGGCACACGCTCATGTTGGCGCTGTCCACTCTGACTGTCTTGCCAGAATCTACTTACCTCTCCTCGCTCCTGTTCCCATCTGCTGCCTGTGCTCTCTGAGATTTAAAGGGCCAGCACATCATTGCCTCTCCAATGGCTGGCCATCTCCTGCTTCATAAGGATCTTCCTCCCTGCAACCTGTGCCAGATTGTTGGTGACCTCTGTTATTGGACTAAGCTGTACCTTCTGCCTGCCCTGACCTGCCTGTGTCTTGGTTATGTCTCTGTCTGCTCCCTGTATGCCAAAGTTTGGCACTTTGGCTGTCACCATGAGTGGCCACGTCAGGGGTAGTGACCTGGCGTGAGATGGTGGAACAGCCTCATTGTCTTTATCTAGTGAAATATAATGTTGTGTACAATTAGTGATTACAAACTGATATGCTGTATTCTGCTCTTTGGCCACAAGATACCACTGTTTTTGAAAGTCTTACCAATCCTGCTGAGAGAGGAGAGATTTGCTTGCTAGGTCACTGGAGAAGAGGGCACAGACAGTAGACATTGTGCTGAATTCAGTTGCAGAGAGGAGTGACCGCCATCTTTGGTATCAAACACTAACAGAAACTGTCTATCTTGTGAAAAGTTGCTAGTCCAAGGTAGACCTGGGTCGGTAAGCATGCACTGCAGCCTATTTGGGACTGTCACCAGGCCTGTAGTTAGACTAGTTAGGGCCTCAATCTGTGTCAGGCCACAAGCAATCGTCTAGGAGCAGTACCAGAGTGGTAATTGAAGTAAACTTTACATCAGTGCTGTCAGCTTCAGAGAACTCTTAGCCAATAGGCTATTTTTTGGTATTTGTGTTCCGGGAATAGTGGGTATAGTTAGTAAGTTTGTAAGGTGTTGTGCTACACCGCGAGAACACACTTGAAACACACAATTGTTCCTGTTGTTGTTCCAGCCTTGAGCCTGCTGGTTGGTAAAGTTATTGTGTATCTGGAGAACATATTTACAGTGGCACACTGTGTAGCACAGGGGTCTTGGTTTACACTTGTGTGCATGTAATTCTGGGGCTTCTAAATACACTTATTTGTAAAGAAGTTTGGTTGTACTGGTGTTGGTGTCGCTTTCCTTGTTCGTGACTTCGCTGTATTCTGAGGAGACCACCCCGGTAGGTAGCTTACACAGGGAGTCCCCCGGAACCAAGTTCTTCTGCCTTGTGGCAGGCTCTGGTGAATACCACTCTCATGGTGACCCAGTGGATCCACACTCGTGTCCGTGAAAATGACATTGTAAGGTTGTGTATATATTTTTTATATTTTTATTTAATAAAATAGGTTGATTGCGTTTATTTATACACAGTGGGTGAAATAAGTTTGAACATCTGACCAATTTTCTAAGTAAATATATTTCTAAAGGTGCTATTGATGTGAAATTCTCACCAGATTTTGGTTCCAACCCATCCAATCCACACAGGCAGGGAAATAAAACCATAGATGTCCATAAATTAAGTTCTGTGTAATGAGAAATGACATAGGGAAAAGGTACTGAACACATTTACTGAAAGTTATTTAATAGTTTGTACAAAAGACTTTGCTGTTTCAAAACGATTCCTGTATGGAAAAACTTGTTGCACGCATTACTCAGGTGTGATTTGGGCCCATTCTTTCACACAAACACTCATCAAAAAACACTCTGGACAATCTGGGCCATAACATACACTGCAAAATACGAGCTGCAAATTTGATTCCAAAAAACCCCCCAGATTTTTCAGATGAAAAAAAATAAGCAGGTTGACTGTTAATTTGTCCTGCAGTGCAGATTCTTAAGGCGACATATATGAACTTTGTCGCTAACAGGCCAGTTCTAGATCGCTTTAAAGCAGTGTAGAGTGTGTCAGAATGTATGAATCTGTTCTTCTGCAGTTCGTACATACAGGCGTATTGTAGTTCCACTACGACAACTCAGGCTCAAGCAGACCACCTTTAATTTGGTCTGAATGTTCTAACTGTTTTGCGCCTATGTTTGGCGTCAAAGATTCATAAATGTATCTAACTCTACGAATGGGGTGCGACACGCTCCCAGAACGCCCCTACACCTTTGTGCATTATAAAGTGTCTCGCAGACACCGATTGCAACAAAGTTTGGAGTGCGACTGTTCATACATCTATAGAACAGGGCTACAAAAGCTTTTTGATGCCAGAAAACTGGCACAGCCCCATTCATACATGTCATCGTTAGTGCGTTGGATTATCAGTGGACTACCTGCCACAGGCTGCCATTGTAATGATCATGTAGAACGTTGCTGTAGAGCTCTGCCGAATCATAGAGAGAGATGTGCAACAGTACAGTTACAGCTGCACAGACCTTTCTAACTAGAAGAACTCTGATTGACTTATCCAGTGGAAAATCTATTACTATCTGATTATGTAATTTTCCTGCAGATTTCCTTAAAAGAATGAAGAAAACTAAATATAAATTTTAAATTGCACATGCAGTTTTTGCTGCCAAGCAGAAGGTAATCTCCACAGCACGGAGGTTGTTTATGGATTTTATCTTAGACTTTTGCTTCTCTATTAAAGTTAATAAATGTGCAGTTGAAATGGATATCCTGCCTTTAAAAAGTCTGCACTACAGGTTATTCTGTGCGTTGAAAATTTCCGTGTTCTGTAATAAAAACATTGCATTTAAGAATTGTTACTAGAGATGGGCGAATTTCTCAAAAATTCGATTCGGTCACATCGCCGAATTTTCCGACAAAAATAAATTTGGTCCGAGTTACTTTGGGACGAATCGCGTTAAAAAGCAGCTATTTCCAGGCTGCACAGAGCCTGCAGGGTGCTGTAGAACGTTGTGCCATGCTTAAATATGCAGAGGGAGCTTGGTTTGGTCTTCATACAATGTTGTGTTTTAGTATGATACGCAGATGACTGCCGCCGCTCTTAGAATCGCTTCACTATAAAATTCCCTGGGCACTTAAGAGGGCAAAACTGACCAAAAAACTCAAGCGGGAATGTAGCCTGATAAAGTCATGCCAGCGAAAGCTGGAAAAAAACAAGCTGAGAGCTCAGGTGACAGAGTGTGGAGGTGACGGCGGCAGCCACAGCAGCATGAGGTCAGGCAGTGGCACAATGACATTCTGGAGGTGGCAAAACAGGAGGAAGCCACAGAGTGGCACAATGACTGAGAGTGGAGGTCACGGCGGCAGCAGCATGAGGTCAGGCAGTGGCACAATGACACAGTGTGGAGGACACGGCAGCAGCCACAGCAGCAGCATGAGGTCAGAAAGTGGCACAATGACACAGTGTGGAGGACACGGCAGCAGCCACAGCAGCAGCAGCATGAGGTCGAGCAGTGGCACAATGACATTCTGGACGGTGGCAAAACAGGAGGCACAGCCACAGAATGGGCACAATGGATGAGCAGGCGGAGTTGGGTCACGAGGCGGGCAAGAACACAAGCATGAGGTTAGGCAGTGGCACAATGACATTCTGGAGGTGGCAAAACAGGACTAGGCCACAGAGTGGCACAATGACTGAGAGTGGAGGTCACAACAGCAGCAGTATGAGGTCGGGCAGTGGCACAATGACATGCTGGAGGTGGCAAAAAAGGAGGAAGCCACAGAATGGCACAATGACTGAGAGCGGAGGTCACGGCGGCAGAAGCATGAGGTTAGGCAGTGGCACAATGACATTCTGGAGGTGGCAAAAACAGGACTAGGCCACAGAATGGCACAATGACTGAGAGTGGAGGTCACAACAGCAGCAGTATGAGGTCGGGCAGTGGCACAATGACATTCTGGAGGTGGCAAAACAGTAGGAAGCCACAGAATGGCACAATGACTGAGAGCGGAGGTCACGGCGGCAGCAGCATGAGGTCAGGCAGTGGCACAATGACACAGTGTGGAGGACACGGCAGCAGCCACAGCAGCAGCATGAGGTCAGAAAGTGGCACAATGACATTCTGGAGGTGGCAAAACAGTATTAGGGCACAGTGTGGTACAATGACACAGTGTGGAGGGCACGGCAGGAGTCACAGCAGCAGCATGAGGTCAGAGAGTGGCACAATGACATTCTGGAGGTGGCAAAACAGGAGGAAGCCACAGAGTGGCACAATGACTGAGAGCGGAGGTCACGGCGGCAGCAGCATGAGGTCAGGCAGTGGCACAATGACACAGTGTGGAGGACATGGCAGCAGCCACAGCAGCAGCATGAGGTCAGACAGTGGCACAATGACAAATTCTGGAGGTGGCAAAAAAAGGAGTAGGCCACAGAGTGGCACAATGACAGAGATTTGAGGTGACGGCGGCAGGAGCAACAGCATGAGGTCAGAGAGTGGCACAATGACACAGTGTGGATGTCACGGCAACAGCAGCAGCAGCATGAGGTCATAGAGTGGCACAATGACAGAGTGTTGAGGTGGGTGGCAATACCAGTCCCTGGTAAAGATGGTGGTAGGCAGATGGAGAAACTGTCAGCAGATGTGTGGCATCAGGCGGGTGGCGGCATCAGAATAGTGGCTGAGGCAGGTAGTTTGAACCCAGACTGACGCCTAAGTCATTGGTGTGTGGAAATCCTGGCCGATCCACACCTGATTCATCTTGACAAAGGTCAGTCGTTCCACATTTCCCGTGGACAAGCGGGTTCTCCTTGGGGTAACGATGGCCCCCGCTGCACTGAACACCCGCTCTGATGCCACACTACTGGCCGGGCAGGACAGCTTCTCCACTGCAAACTCGGCAAGTTGCGGCCACACATCCAGTTTGGCTGCCCAGTAGTCCAGCGGATCTTCTAACTGAGGTGGCAGAGTGCTGTCCAAGTAGGCCACAACCTGTTGGTTCAGGGACTGCTCCAGGTCCTGCTGCTGCTGCTGCTGGTGACTGCCCTCCTCACTAGGCGGGTGAAGGAAGCTGCTCATCAGTGACTCCAGACTTAGGTTACTACTGATGGAGCTGGTACTGCTCCTACCCCCACCTTCCCCCAGCAGCCGCGGCAGTAGTACGTGAGCGCTGAGGAACCCCCGGTCAGACCTGTCAGAGGAGGGACGATGCCGCACATAGGCAGCGGCCAACTGATTACGGAGGATTTCCCTATAGTATTTGAGTTTGTCCTCCCTCTCAATAGCTGGGAAAAAGGCTCCCATTTTGGACCGGTAGCGAGGGTCCAATAGGGTGGAGAGCCAGAAGTCATCCCTCTGCCGGATGCTGACTATTCGGCTGTCACTAGCCAGGCAAATAAGCATGCTGCGGGCCATCTGCACAAGTGACTCCGAGGGGCTCCCTGCCTCCATTTCCACTGTATACTGCCACGGTGCTTGGGGGTCATCTGCCTCATCTTCCTCATCTCCATCCACCTCCTCCAGCTGCTCCTGCTCCTCCTCTCTTGTCACCTGGGTAGAAAATCCACTCATTTCACCAGACAATGCTTCTGCTCCAATGTCCTCCTCCTCCATTTCAGTCCCCACCGGACTCATGTGGCCACGAGATGTAGTCGCCACGTCTCCAGTCCCCTGCCCAGACAGATTTTTCAGCATCTGTTCCAGGACATGAAGCAGTGGAATGACGTTATTCATCCCGAAGTCCTGGCGACTGACAAATAACGTCGCCTCCTCGAATGGCCTCAACAAACGGCAGGTGTCACGCATGAGCTGCCACTGGCTGACATCAAAGTTACACAGGGGAGTACTTCTGTCTGCCTGGATCATCAAAAAATCGTTAATGGCCTTTCTCTGTTCATACAGTCGGTCCAACATGTGCAGGCTGGAATTCCAGCGGGTGGAAACATCGCATATCAGAGTGTGTTGGGGGAGGCCGTTCTGCCGCTGCAACTCGAGGAGGGTGTTCCTGGCTTTGTACGAATGGATAAAGTGCATGCACAGTTTCCTGGCCATTTTCAGAATGTTCTATAGATCGGTGGAAGACTTCAGGAAAATTTTCACAACCAGATTGAACACGTGCGCCCTGCAGGGCGCATGGACCATCCCTCCTCGGTGCAGCGCGGACACCATGTTCCTCCCATTGTCCGTCACCATGGTTCCGATTTGCAGTTGGCGCGGAGAAAGCCACACATCGATTTCTTGCTGCATGACGCGGAGCAGGTCCTCCCCTGTGTGACTTCGTTCGCAGAGGCAAGCCAGGTGTAGAACTGCGTGACACCGCTGTGCCCTACACATGTGGTATGATGGAGCAGTACTTGTGGAGGCTGAGATGGTGGTGATGGTGGAGGAGGAGGAGGCGGACATTGGCGCAGGTGCAGCAGTTTGACAACGTGGAGGAGAAAGCGGCGTCTCCTGTCCAAGTTGTTGGTGTGCCTGGGCAGGAAGCACATTCACCTAAAGGACATGTACTGGCCCTGACCATAGTTACAGCTCCAGACGTCCGCGCTGCCGTGCACCTTGGAACAAACCGATAAGCTCAAGGACTGGCCCACCTTCTGTTCTACATATTTATGAAGTGCTGGTACTGCCTTTTTGGAAAAGAAATTACGGCTTGGAACTCTCCATCTCGGCTCGGCACAAGCCATTAGTTCTCTGAATGGTGCAGAGTCCACCATTTGGAAAAGGAGGGACCGCAATACCAACAACTTGGACAGGAGCACGGTCAGCTGCTGCCCCTTAGGATGGTAGGACGCATACTGTTGTCTCTTTGCAATCGCCTCGCTGAACGACTGCTGGCACCATGAGTAGCGAGGAGCAGGAGCATCTGGACCGGGAGATGATGTCAAAGAGAAACAGCTCCCTTCTGCAGAGGTGGTGGAGCCTTGACTGGCTGCAATGGCATGCGTGCCACTGGGCGCTGCTGCTGCTGCTGTTGCTGTGGTGGCAGGATGGACCACCACATCTGAGCCACGTTTCTCCCAGGCCACCGGATGGTGACGCTGCATGTGTTGACGCAGGGCCGTTGTGCCCACGTTAGCTCCCTGGCCACGCTTCACTTTCTGCCCACAGATTCTACATATACCCATATTCGGCTCCTCCGGTGTCTTAGCAAAGAACTGCCACTGCCGCCGCTGCCTCGCTGAGCCCCTGTGCCGCTACTTTCTTGGACCTGCGAAGCTGGTTTTTTACCCCGTGGCCACTTGGGTCCCGACCTCACACTGCTGCTATCCTGCTGACTCACGGCCACACGACCCACTTGCTGGCTGCGCTGCTGCCTGACGCGCAAGCTGACGCCCTCTTCTCCTGACGATGATGAAGCCCTTGCCTCACCCGGCTCCCAAGTGCGGTCGGCTACATCATCATCTATTTGTGTTTCATCGTCACTGCTGTCCTCATCACCGGTCTTGGTATGCCGAGGCTGACCTCTCACAACATGACCTCCCATGCCACTCTCCACATCTATACTTTGCCGCCTACTGCAAGAAGCAGGGGATATTGGCCCCATTTCTTCGCTGCCAAGTAGCTGCTGACTGCCCTCCTCAAATTGTTCATCCTCGCTATATAGTGGCGCTGAGCCCAGACCACATAGTAGATCTCTGGCTGAGGGAACCGGATGGGACAGAGGCGGGCTGAGGACAGGTGAGGGCCGCTGACCCGCTCCCGGGCCATGCCAACTAAGGGTTGTGTCTGAGGTTCCCACCGACTCTTGTCAGATGTCATCTGGGAGGAAGAGGATGACCTAGTCAACCAATCAAGAACCCTTGGGTTGCTGAACAACACACGGCCGCTAGATGACAGCGGCAGTTGTGGCCTCCCCGAGTGACCCCTGCTGCGACGTCCCCTTGCTGTGCTGCGACCTGGGCCTGTTCCAGGAATGTTTGTGCCACTGCCACTCGCAGGTGCAGAGCCTGCCACCTCTCTGTCTGACATACTGTTTGTTCTAAAATGTACAGACACTGTTTGATGATGATATCTGTATATGATAAATATACACCCTGTTTTTGACTCCAAATGAACCCAGTAACAAGCTTGGGTAACCCTTGGATATAAATTGCGCTCCACAAATGGCCAGGAAAAATTTACTTGTATGTGTCGTTTAAAAACACTGTGTGTTTTACTAAATGTAAAAGCACAAACAGGCTTAATTAACCTTCGGACATGAATTAGGCTACAGGAAAAATGTATATATTTTGGCATTGAAAAAGACGGTTTATTTTTGTCAGCACACCAGCAAAACAACGCTTAATTAACCCCTGGATGTAAATTGCGCCAAAGAATTGAGCCGCACAAACTAGTAGCTTTGTAGCGTGTTACAATTGCGTGTTTTCTACGCCACACAACAAGAGATACAGTTGTAATTAACCTTTGCTTGTGAATTAGGCTACAGGAAAAATGTATATATTTTGGCGTTGAAAAAGACGGTTTCTTGTGGTCAGCACACCAGCAAAACAACGCTTAATTAACCCCTGGATGTAAATTGCGCAATAGAATTGAGCAGCCAAAAATGAAGTGGTATTTGTATTGTAAAAACGCTGTTTCTTTAAATGAATACAACAGGAACTGGCTTAGATCCCACTTGGATATTGAATGTATATGCAGCTGCAGTGGACGCACACTGGATTTCAGATCCAATACCCCAAAAAATTAGAAATAGAACATTAAGAGAACAATCTCTGAGACAAGCTGAGACACCCCACAGAAATCGCTATATAAAAATCAATTCTTCAGTAAGAGCTATCAGCCGCAGCAGCACCTTCCCTGATCAGTACAGTAAGAGCGCCCGGGCTTATATAGTGCGGTGACGTCACAGAATCCCGCCGGTCTCTGATTGGCTTCACCTCTGCACATGCAGGGGCGTTGCTAGGGTCCTAAAACATCCGGGGCTCGGGCCCTTTGTGTTTTTCTGGGTAGGGCTGGGTTCACACGACATTTTTCGCGCCTCATTGTGAACTGCGGATGTTTTTTTACAGAGAAAAACCTTCTGTTCCTGTCACTAATTTTCTGCACATCCCACACAGATCCCGTCCATCTCCTCAGCAGTCACTGTACAGTAAAAATCACCAATGACACATTTACTTTTTCAGAACTTCTCACTTCATATGACAATGCCCCTAAACAGTCACCAAAACATCCACCTACACATGGAGCAAATCTACCAGACAAGTGATTGTTACTAAAACCCTCCTACAAAACCAAGACCCCAAACTATTACTACTTAAGGCTCAAATAATCCTGCCAGACCCTGACTGAACGCAACCCCCACATGTGACTATCCACTGCACACAGGCCCTAGAGACATATATTACCGCCATACAGGGACCAGATAGTGGTAGATACTAGTTGTATGTAGGCTCTGCAGACATATAAGTGATTACACTGCAGTTACATTTAGTGACTCACCGGAGACATCTTTTCTGATCAGCGTCGTTCACGTTCCCTTTTCTTCTCCACCCGGTTCACACCTTCATGCTGATTGCTCCCGGCCAATACTCGTCCCTGCAGATTTGGACACAAATATCTTAGAATCCTCACATTTCCAGCAACTCCTTAATTATAGGTATAGCAGTCCCCTCAGTTAGGTATATAGGGGCACTGAAGCAGTATATGGGGCCACAGGCAGATATATGGGGCCACAGGCAGGTATATAGGGCCACAGGCAGGTATATAGGGGCCACAGGCAGGTATATGGGGCCAAAGGCAGTATATAGGGGGGCACAGGCAGTATATGGGGCCACAGGCAGGTACATAGGGGCACCGAGGCAGTATATGGAGCCACAGGCAGTATATGGGGGCACTGAGGCAGTATATAGGGGCCACAAGAAGGTATATAGGGGCACTGAGGCAGAATATAGGGTCACTGAGGCAGTATATGGGGTCACTGAGGCAGTATATGGGGGCCACAGGCAGGGATATGGGGCCACAGGCAGGCATATAGGGGCACAGGCAGGGATATGGAGGCCACAGGCAGTATATGGGGCCACAGGCAGGGATATGGGGGCCACAGGCAGTGTATGGGGGCCACAGGCAGTATATGGGGGCCACGGGCAGTATATGGGGCCACAGGCCGGCATATAGGGGCACAGGCAGTATATGGGGGCCACAGGCAGGGATATGGGGGCCACAGGCAGGCATATAGGGGCACAGGCAGTATATGGGGGCCACAGGCAGGGATATGGGGGCCACAGGCAGGCATAATAGGGGCACAGGCAGGGATATGGGGGCCACAGGCAGGGATATGGGGGCCACAGGCAGGCATTATAGGGGCACAGGCAGGGATATGGGGGCCACAGGCAGGGATATGGGGGCCACAGGCAGGGATATGGGGGCCACAGGCAGGCATTATAGGGGCACAGGCAGTATATGGGGGCCACAGGCAGTATATGGGGGCCACAGGCAGGGATATGGGGGCCACAGGCAGGCATTATAGGGGCACAGGCAGCATATGGGGGCCACAGCAGGGATATGGGGGCACAGGCAGGGATATGGGGGCCACAGGCAGGGATATGGGGGCCACAGGCAGGGATATGGGGGCCACAGGCAGGCATTATAGGGGCACAGGCAGGGATATGGGGGCCACAGGCAGGCGTATGGGGGCCACAGGCAGGCATTATAGGGGCACAGGCAGTATATAGGGGCACTGAGGCAGGTAAACGCGTTAAAAATAACAACATTAATACTCACCTTAACTCCCCCGGCGAGCGCGCTCCGTCCTCTTCAGCCCGCGCTCCTCCGGCAGCTCCTCGGGCGCACGGCCTATGACGCGCTGTGCGCCCGAGGAGAGGCAGCGTCGCGATGACGTCACATCATCGCGATGCTGCCGGCTGAGGCGCATGGGGCCGCCTCGCAGTATAGGACCTGCGGGTCCGACACTGTCTGCGGGGCAGGGAGCGCTCGCTCTCTGCTCCGCAGAAGCCCTCAGCTGAGTGTGCGTCCAGCGGACGCACATGCAGCTGAAGAGCCAGTCGGTGCTCCAGGCCCAGCGCAGAGGCCTGGAGCCCGGGAGACTCGGGGCACAGGGGGTTTTATTCGGGGCCCGAGCCCCGAATAAAACAGCCTAGCGACGCCCCTGTGCACATGTCATGCAGGCTATGCCCTTCTTCCTCCCAGAGTGTTTTGCCCCATGTAGCGCCATGTGCTCGCAGCCATTTTATCAATCAAAAGCACACTTCGTTCACCCGAAGTACCCCAAAGTTCGACTTCGTTCCGAACCGAAGTTTTCCTGAAATTCTAAATGAATTCCACTTCGTTAGAATCATTTCGCCCATCTCTAATTATTATCTATGCAGCAGCACACAGCTGTACAGCTGTCACTTTTTCCTTTGTCTCTGAGGCTAGGTTACATTTCCTGCTGAGCCTATCCCCCCAGGTGTTGTCAGGGCCAAAAACAAGCCTGTAAGGGCCCAATTTTTAACTATCTGGCTTGGCTAAAAGAAAAAAAAAGTTTTGATGAATCGCCTTTTGATATTCTGCCAATTTAGGCCCCCCCAATCTGAAAACCCAGAAAAGCGGAAATGACTGCAGTCAAGTTTTACCACCCATGCAGCAGACTTCACTATCCAGCAGGCAATTTTTGAATTGTCCCTTACGCTAGATTATATGCAGGGCTGTCTCTTTCATTTGGTACAATAAGCATGGAGGTATGGTGAAAAATATTTGTTCTGTGTATAGCGGTATTATTTGTTAACTATATTTGTTCTGTGTATAGCGGTATTATTTGTTAACTATATAAACATCATTTAGATGTACTATATAGAAAATTGTCTTATGGCCATCTGTATGTATTTATATAAAATATTTCATTTTATATCATACTAGTGCATCTAAAAAAATTAGAATATCATTGAAAATTAAGGGGTTCTCCAGGACTATTTTAATTTTCATAGGGCTCACAAATGTATTAAATTAAACCTTGTAATTCATACTGTAATGAGTCTATACAATATATGGGTTTCTCTATTTGACTTAAATTAGACCCAGCTTCAAACTTGAATGTATTTTATCGCTATTCTATGTGATAGAGCAACACAAAGTAGCAAGTATTTGTAAAGTGTAAATAAAATGATATGTGTTTTTCCAAATTTTTGCAAATGAAAAAAAAGTCCTCCTAAGTCAACCCTTTGTAGTACCTAGAGACTGTAATTTTTTCATATTCTTCTTTGCGTAATAACTTTAGCTTAGTCAGATTGGTCCACAAATTGTAACGGGTTGCGCCGCGGTCCGGGCCACGGACCGCGGTCGCACCCGCGTTCCCCATGACAGGTCCCCGGCGGGGACGGGTGGCGCCGCGGGCCGCACCGCCGGCCGTGGTCGCACCCGTCCCATCCACTCACCTGGCCTCGCTCCCGTCCGGTCCTCGTCCCCTGCCGGCCAGAATGCGCATGCGCACCCCTTAGCACGCGCGCTCGTCCATGTGAATTTAAAGGGACAGTGCGCCGGTAATTGGGTAATTGCCAGGCGCTGTCCCTATATAGGTTTTGCATCCACGTCACTTCCCTGCTGGATCTATGTTGCCCCGAGCCTTAGAGAAAGCGTTCCTAAAGTATATTCTCGCCTTACCGTGTACCAGACCCCTTGCTACGTTTCCCGACTCCGAACCTCTGCCGCCTGCCCTGACCTTCCTGCCTGTCCACGACCACGAACCATTGCCGCCTGCCCTGACCTTCTGCCCGCCCACGACTACGATTCTTGGACTACGATTCTGTACCTCGCTGCACCTCGGCCGCCATCGCAAGCAAGTCACGTCAGGGGGGACGACCTGGTAGCCTCACGCCGCAGCAAGTCCATCCCGCTTTGCGGCGGGCTCTGGTGAAAACCGGGGGCTACTTAGATTCCGTTCCCTGGCGTGGCTTAACTTTCAGCGCTTGCGGTGGTCCGGCGGATCCACTACCCAGCCGTTACACAAATGTTTGTGAAAGAAATTTTCAAGTCATGCCACAGATTCTCAATGAGATTTATGTCTGGACTTTTGACTAGGCCATTTTAACACATAAATATGCTTTGATTTAAACCATTACATTGTAGCTTTGGCTGTATGTTTAGGGTCATTGTCCTGCTGGAAGGTGAACCTATGCCTCAGTTTCAAGTTTTTTGCAGCCTCTAACAGGTTTTACTTCCAAGATTGCCTTGTATTTAGCTGAAGCAAGCATCCACAGAGCATGATGTTGCCACCGCCATGCTGCACAGTGGGGATGATGTGTTCAGGGTTATGTGCAGTGTTGGCTTTCCTCCACACATAGGGCCACATGTATGAAATCCGTCTAGGTCTAAAACTCACTTTTTTGCCCATAGTAACCTATGGCCAAAAGAGTGAGTTTTAAACCTAAACAGGTTCATATATGTGGCCTATAGTGTTTGCCATTTAGGACAAAAAGTTAAATTTTGGTCTCATCTGAACAGAGTACCTTCTTCCACTTGTTTGCGGTGTCCTCTACCTAGCTTGTTGCCATTCTTCCATAAAGGGAAGATTTGTGGAGAACACGACTAATAGTTGTTCTGTGGACAGATTCTCCTACCTGAGCTGTAGATCTCTGCAGCTCCTCCAGAGTGACTCTGAGCCTTTTGACTGCATCTCTAATTAGTGTTCTACTTGTCTGGGCTGTTGGTTTAGGTGACGCCATGTTTTGGTAGGTTAGCAGTTATGTCATACCCTTTCCATTTAAGGATGATGGATTGATCAGTGCTCCGTGAGATGTTCAGAGCTTAGGCTCTAAAACCTAACCAAGCAATACACATTGCCACAACTTTATGTCTGAACTGCCTGGGTTGTTCCTTGGTTTTTATGATGCGATTTGTTCACTAATGTTCTCAAACATGTACTCTACTTATTAACTAGGTGACTTGTAAAGGCAATTGGTCACACTGGATTTGATTTAGGGGTATCAAAGTACAGGGGACTGAATGCATATGCACAGCACACTTCAGTATTCTAATTTGCAAAAAGTTTGAAAAAGCACAAATCATTTTCCTTACAATTAACAAATAATTGCTACTTTGTGTTGCTCTATCATATAAAATATCAATATATAATATAAAATACATATAAGTTTGTGGCTGTAACATTTAAAAATGAGAAACAGTTTAGAGTGGTTGTCTCACTATGTGGCACAGGCAGTGTCTGACTCACGTTTCTATACATTTGCTGGTTAGGCTGTGAGTGGTTCTATAGCAGTGGAAAGCATATTAGCTCTGTAATCCCCAGCTTTTCTAGGTGACATGACCAGGAGATTTAATATATGGTGCATGGAACTACAGAGCTCAAAAGGGGTTTAAGCCAGAGCGTATCAATCCTTTGTTTGTTAGAGATAACACATTCTGTTCAAAAGCTGCCATCCATCCTGGTGACATCACTCCCTGCTCTCAGAAAAGAGAACAAGCAGAGAGAAGAGGGGAGAGCTGGTAGTAACCATAACCAGAGAAATTTGTGTGCACTCATAGCAGATAAAATCTCTCCTGACTGGGGAAATATCGAAAGACCCATGTATTTGTTAAATGTCTTCATTTACTGTTCCCCACATATTGAAAGCTAATATTTGGACCCCCTTAACTGGTATGAATACTTTCGCAACCCTCTGTACATATTTTTCAAAGTACATTAATGCTACATCTTGTAAATCTAAAAATCTGAGTGTCTTGGCTCACATTTTTCATAAAATTGAAAGGGCCCATCCACTGATGGCAAAGGGGCCTCTGTTCAGATAGGGACCAACTCTATACAATCTTGCCCCTCTTAGTTCTTTTCCCAGCTTCCATATTTTTCACGGCATAAATATCCCAGCTATACTTTGTTCTAATTAGAAACAACCACTGTTTTGGTTCTGGTCTGTTGAAGGAAACTTGGCATGTCTGGGTGTACTTTAAGGTGGATGGAGGTGTAGCCTGATATCTTGTCCTATTTGGGCATGATTAGAGGTATCACCTGTTGGGATGTGATGTACTTGATTAGAGGTATCACCTGTTGGGATGTGATGTACTTGGGTATGGCACAATGCATTGCTTGCACAGTGTCCCATAATAGTTATATGTCCAGCTGAGACCTTCTCCCTTCGGCCGTTGTTAGCCCCTAGTCTGGTGGGCTGTCTTTAACTACCTGTTGTGGCTCAGAAACAGGTTTTTGATAAACCCTCTCTTCATGCCCTGCCATAGTAGGTTCTGAATCCCCAAATCACCAAGCAATAGAGACATCCTCAGAAGTGTTTGTCACATAGGCGGACCAAGTTTTCTCACAGGACAATCTTACATTATTCAATCCCTCTGAGGGGAAAAATCTTGCCACTACCACTAAGTAGGTCAGCTAGATGTTCCTTAAAGGGGTTTTATCGTTACAAAGATCATGTCTCAGATTATGGGGACAGTAAAAATAAGCACTTTTGTAATTGGGTTGCATTACCTCTTTCACTTGGTTTAGCAGATATAAGTATCTTTGTAAATCTGTCTTCTATTTCTGCTGTTGCTGGTCAGAACGCCCCCTGGTCGATTCTCGCACCCTAGACGCACCCCCTGCACTGTGATTGGCTGGCTGACATTTCATTCAGCCTGTTGGGATACGCCCCTAGACAGGAAATGTCCCGGCCATGCCCCCTGCGCTGTGATTGGCTGCCTGCACACTTTGTGTTTACTCCCCTCTGAGCTGTTAAAATCGATAGTGAAACCAAGTCTGCTGGCTCTATGTACATCTTCCAGCTTTAGGGTCAATGTTCTGGGCAATTACTGCCTGTTTAAGGGGCTTTTGCCAAGAGGTTGATTAACCTCCTCACAGATCCAGTCCTTAAGCTGCTACTTGGAAAAGAAGGCGTTCTGTTCCTCAGATCAAATGCAAGCCCCACCTCCTTATGACGTCATCATCTGTAGTGTATAACATAAGGATTCAACACTGCATCTGTATAAGCTGCTTATATAGTGCAGTGCTTAGGTGATTAACCTTGCAAGACAGAGGTTGGGAGTTCAAGCCCCAATCAAGGTTTTTTTTTTTCCTTTAAAATTTGTACACATATGTAAAGATATGAAAATATATGTGTAGACATCTATAATTTTATTCATATACAAACACAAAGCTCCCCTATATAGTGTCCTATCCTTGCAGTCACACCAAGCACTTCCAACATATGTGATACAATGCATATATTCTGGGGGATGAGAAATGATATAGGGGAGCTATGTATGTGTATATATATCATTATAGAGATTGACATATATATTTTAGGTCTCTCTACATATGTGTAGAATTTAGGGGGGGAAAAAAATACTCTGTGAGGGACTAGAACTCCAAACCCCTTCGTTGTAAAAGCAATACCCTACTACTGCTGCTCTACCTCTAGACCACCAGCCCAAGTTCATTACAACCTGAGCAGGGCCTTCTCTCAAAGCTGATTTGCTTCTCCCCCCATTGTTTTCACTCACATGTCACTGACAGGAAGCAGACATCTTTACTTGAAGCTGACATTTGTAGTTGAGTAAAGATCTCTGCCTGTTGTCAGTACAATTTGGATGAACCACTAGAAGAAAAAGCTGCTGGCTTTCAGTTGTGTGTAAACTAAGATATATGACAGGTGCTTGCTGGAGTTTGGAGCCTGAAGGCTGCAGACATAGGAAGCATGCAGGAGGCTACAGAGCTGTTATATCCAGACAACCTTCTGCATCCCCTGCTTTAAACAAAATGATGATGTCACAGTTCTTCAGTGAGGGGAGACACGCCTTCTGGGAGGAGAGACATGCCTGCTGACAGGAGAGACACGCCCCTGGATTTCAAAATCAATCTGAGAAAATTAGCTGAACAGCACGAGCAGCTCAAACGATAACACCCCTTTAAGGCTTTCTTTCACTTGATGGGAAAAGTAGAAGCCCGTTTTCATCTAATAATTCTGATTCTGGAAAATTTAGCATTCCCTGCAGCTGTAAGTTGCGGCATAGGTATCTACACAGCCATTGAGACTCCCAAAATACAGGGAAGCCACCATACAGGCATTATCTCACTTGCAACGGAGGATCCTAATGATGTAAAATAAATAGGACACAGTCACCAGTATCTTGATACTGTCACTCGGGTCCCTGACGTCCCCCGTGCTTCTGGGATGGGTGGCGGCGCAGTCCTCCTAGGCAGTTTAACTTACCCGACCCCGCTCCTACTTCCCCGTGGCGTCTCTGCCCGCCGGTGCGCGCGTCCTCGCTCCTTAGGCCTTACATTTAAGGGCCAGCGCGCCTGCCTTGTGGGGGGCTCTGGTGAAAACCGGGACCTACTTAGACCCCGCTCCCTGGCGTGGCCGCTACCACCGCTTGCAATGGTCCAGAGGATTCCCTACCTGCGTTGTTACAGCAAGATCCGGCCATGGATCCCGCCAAGGTGCCACTGCCCACCGATACGGATCTCACAGCTATTGTTGCCCAGCAGTCACAACAGGTTGTGCAACAAGCACAACAACTGAACCAGCTGACAGCCATGTTACAGCAGCTCCTGGCCAAGCAGCAGTCGCAATCTTCACCTGTTGCTTTGCCTCTACCTGCTGTCCTACCAGTGACTGTGGGTCCCAAGCTCCGGCTGCCGTTACCATCCAAGTTTGACGGGGGACCCGAAACTCTGCAGGGGTTTTATTACCCAGTGCTCCATGCACGTCGAGTTGATGGCGGACCAATTTCCTACAGAGCGTTTGAAGGTGGTGTTCTATGGACGACATCCCCACCCACCACTCCCTTTGTCCTCTTCCTCCGAGATCCCGGCGGTGGATGCCATGGTTCGGGATATGACAACTATTTGGGAGCAGACTCGTCAATGCCTACAGCGCGCAGCAGTCTGCATAAAGGCCAGGGCAGACAAGAAGAGTAGACCCACTCAGACCGTTGCCCCGGGGGACAAGGTGTGGCTATTTGCCAAATACGTCCGGCTGAAGATACCCAGTTACAAACTAGGTCCACGCTTCCTGGGGCCCTTTGAGGTGTTAAGGCATATTAACCCTGTGGCCTATAAGCTCCGGCTACCCTCCACCATCCGGATCCTGAATTCTTTTCATGTCTCCCTGCTGAAGCCTGTCGTGCTAAACCGTTTTTCCCAGAGCGTCCCCCCCCCCTTTCCCGACGCAGTAGCCTTCAACGTGTTGGCAGTGAAGGAGATCTTAGCCATGAAGTCTATCAGAGGAAGATAACATTTTCTCGTTGACTAAGAAGGATTCAGGCCAGAAGAGAGATCTTGGGAGCCGGAGGAGAACCTTTTGGACCGTGACCTGGTGCTGAGGTTCCTCTGGTCCGGCAGGAGGGGGAGGCCTACGGGGTGGGGGGAGTACTGTTACGAGTGGTCCCACAGCCCCCCCGGGCAGGCTGGACACACTCGGGTCCCTGCCGTCCCCTGGGCTTCTGGGACGGGTGGCGCCGCAGTCCACATGTCGGGCCGCGGGCGCACTCGTCCTCCTAGGCATGGCATTACCCGACGGCGCTCCTGCTTCCCCGCGGCATTTCCGCCCGCCGCTGCGCGCGTCCCCGCTCCTTAGGGTGTGCGCGCGTCGGCTCTCTTAAATTTAAAGGGCCAGCGCGCTGGAAATTGGTTGATTGCCGGCCGCTGACCCTATATAAGGTGTCCAATTCTGGAATATCCTCACCAGATCTTCAGTGCCACTAGCCTGTTGAGAAAGCATTTCAAGTGCGTTCCGTCTTGTCCGTGTTTCCTGACCTCTTGCTATGTTCCTGACCACGGACCTGTTGGTCTGACTTTGACTACAACTTCGGCTTACGAACTGCTACCTCACTGCGCCTCGGCTGCCGCCGCAAGCTGGTCCCGCCAGCGTTAGCGACCTGGTAGGACTCCCGCTGCAGCAAGCCCATCCTGCCTTGCTGCGGACTCTGGTGAAAACCGGGACCTACTTAGACCCCGCTCCCGGGCGTGGCCGCTACCACCGCTTGCGGTGGTCCAGAGGATACACTACCTGTGTCGTTACAGATACAGTACAGTCTCTGTTTAAAATCATAAGAATAATAGAAACCAATCCAAGGTAACAGAGGTAAATGTTGAGGAAGCTGCAAGGCTTCATACACCATATCCGCCTTCCATGAACCAGGGTTTGTTGGGAGGTTTTAATGAATGATACTATCAATTCTCTACCTCCTGCAAATACCAATATGAGTATTCTAGTCATGGTCATTCACACTTAGCTCAACTGTGGTATAAAGAAAGCAGTCTGAGAAAGTTACAGAGTAGTTCCTCGTGGTAAGCAGGAGGACACCAGTGATTGTCAAAGAGATGATGCCATGGCTAAAGTACGATTCAGAAAAATAAAAAACGCGTGAAGGGGTGTTCATGTCGTGCACTTTGGTGGCATATCGATAGGATATGCTATCAAGCTGTGATAGTTGTGGGTCCTAAACACACTACTTGGTTGTGCTCAAAACTCCCATAGAACAGATTGGAGAGTCATTCACAAGCGCAAACGCTCTTCATTCTGAGCCAAGACTTTCCCCAGGTGGGTACATGTCCCAGGAGTGGGACCAACAGCTGTCTCACTTTGATGGCATATCCTGTCAATATGCTATCAAAGTGCATGGTGGAAACAGATAAGGTAACAAATGTTATCACTGTTGAGCCACTGAAACCCTGCATACAAAACTGTGAATACAGATAGGGTCTTTTCCCAAAAAAGCAAACGAAGGATAAATTTCACCAGGGGGATCCACATGTTTTCACCTATATGCGCGTCTGCAGGACCTGTATTCAATTGAAAACTATGGCGGAGCTACATGGCCCTTGCTCCGCCAACCAGTGGCCTAGCTACAGGGGTTGCGATCGCTCACCACACAGCAGGAACCCGGCCATTCAATCCTCTAGATGCTGTGGTGCAGGCAGCGTGATGTGATGATGTCATTGTACTGCCTGGTCTGCTGCCTGTACTAAGCCATAAACCTTTGGTATCAGGCCTTAAGCTTGTGGCCTAGTAAATGCTGGAAGTGGCTTTCTGGAGTAGGCGGCATAATGACATCACTTGCTCCAAACTCAAGAGGAGTTTGGCGGTGGATTTTTTAAAAATGGGTATCCCTGTATACCTACTGTATCTACCTACTAGTGGGGCCTTATATACCTACCTATCGACCGGAAGCCTATGTACCTACCTACTGGGGGCACTTTAGACCTATCTAGCTACTGGAAGGCGTATATACCTAACTATTGAATGGGGTCCTATGAACCTACCTACCGGTTGGCCATAGAGACCTACTTACTGGGGGCCCTATACACTGATCTACTTTATAGCGAAGCCCTGTATACCTGCCTACCGGGGAGTCACTATATATCTACCTACCTACTGGGGGCCCCTATATACCTACCTACTGTGGGCCCTATATCCCTATCTACTAGAAGGGACCTTGTATATCGTATATACCTACCTATTGACTGGGGGCTTATGTACCTACCTACCTACCTGGGGTGCACTATAGACCAGGGGTGTAACTAGAGAAGCTTGGGCCCCATAGCAAACTTTTGGATGGGGCCCCCTACCCCACTCTTCGGCCGCCTCCCCTACCACAAACATTTGCCAGGACATGCAGTTATTAGATAATACAAGGGGCAGATACCTCACACTACATATCACCATCATACTGCTACCAAACAAATCCCACTATTCCCAGATAAACGTTACCAATAAAGCTACTACATAAGGATCTGGTTATACTGCCAGAACACGACCCCAAATTACCACCACATAGTGACAAATAATACCACTACACTATTACTGATCATTCTACAAAGATAAATAATACCGCCATATAGTGACCATATAGTGGTATCAGTGATCAGTGTGCACAGGTGCTCTATTACCCCCATACAGTCACCATATAGTTGTAGATACCAGTGTACACAGACAGCAGCTATATAAGTGATTACAGTGCACTTACATCTTGTGACTCACAGGTGATGTTCCTCTGACAAATCGTTGACGTTCCCATTTGTTCTGCATTAGGTCTAGACCGCCATGATGACTTCTCCTGGCCACTTGTCCCTGCATATTTAGACACAAATAGCTTAGAATAGCTATAGGTTTAGGAAGCTATAGGGCCCCAAATAGATAGGCAGGCAGGGTATAGGTAGCTATAGGGGACATATATATATATATATATATATATAGACAGGCAGGGCTTAGGGTAGTCTATAGGGGCCCCATATAGGCAGGTAGGGCTTAGCGTAATCTATGGGGGGCCCATATATGCAGGCAGGGCTTACTGCAGGTTATAGGCGCCCATATAGACAGGCAGGGGGCTTATGGCAGGTTATAGGGGCTGATATAGGCAGGCAGCGGGCTTAGAGCAGGTTATAGGGGCTCATTTAGGCAGGCAGGGGGCTTATAGTGTGAAGGGAAACATATATTTTTCTAATGCTTTTGTAATGAAGTTTGTGGTGCAAAAACATTATTACACATATAAGCTTAGCTAAACAGCAGATATGCTCCAAGATGGCGCCCGCTTCCTGGACCACTCCCCGCTATGTGGCAGCATGAACCTGGGTGGAAATCGTGACTATATCTGGAGAACCAATCAACTAGTGCCACATTCCTGAAGAATGCAAGAAACAAAATAAATTAACCACGCCCCTGAAACCAATTTGTAAAATCCATTGTATTGTAATAAAGGCATTCATTCTGGGCCTGCTTCACATTGAGGAGTAGAGGTCATATCAGCTCTCTGTGTTTTGGTGTACACCTGAACCCCAACATTTGGCACCCAGAACATGGGGCGCTACCAGACAGGACGCAGTCCCCTGGGGAATCTGACGGTGACCACCTGGACTTACCTCGGTCTGTCCAAAACGGGAGACTGATCACCTCCACTTGAAAACACAGTAAGTCTGCTGGTTTTCTTATTAAACTCTGTAGCTTGCCTGTGTATTTGGACGGTTCCAGATTGGGTCGGGAGGTTTGTCCGGTCAGCCCGGGGTTCCTGGTCGGTGCAGAGCGTTCCAGCTGTAGTGTCCCAAGAACCTGATCCCAGCTGTTGAGCCTGCCTGACTACTGTCTGTATATCAGTTGGTAGATCCTGCGGACAAAGACTGACACACGGGGTTTAATTTGGAAATCCTACCTAGAATGGGGTTGATGCTGTCAGTTGCAGACTAGGAAATAACTAGGAAATTCTAGCTAGATTGAAGCACATGTTGCTGGTTGCAGACTAGACAAGACTCTAGCTAGATCAGGACAGCACCAATTGCAGAGTAGGAGAGAAATTCTAGCGAAAGGGACTCCCAGCTAGCCAGAAGCTCGAGAGAGAGGTACGCTAGTATGTGTGCATCTATTAAGCAAAATAAGTGGTGATATGATTAGGTTCCTCAAGTTTATGAGGGGTAAAAACGGCCCGTTATATGGCTCAGTCAGTCCGTAGGATCTAGTGGAGAGAAGAGAAGGAAAGAAGCATGTAGAGAAAAGAAGGAGAGAAGCATGTAGAGAAGGTGAAAAGGATAATGAACATGTGTGGTTTTCACCCGGAGGGGAGACTTCAACCTCATTGTGGGCTTTAGCTGTGAAAAACAAGGGAGGGCTTGATGATAGTAAGCTTTTAGATGCTGCATTAGCTTGGGAAAAGACAGCTGAAGAGATATCAAAAGAAGGATGGACCAAGACTGAATGTAGGGATAAGAAAGGAAATGTTGTTGGTTATAAGTATTGTGCGCCAAAAGAACATCCACCACCTTATTAATAGATTCTCAGTACTGGGAGTGTCCCAATTGTGGCCAGCAAAATCCGCCCCCTGATGAGTATTGTGTTGCTGTGGCAGAGGATGTCCAAATCCTGCTCCTTCCTGTACATCCAAAGTTTCCGGTGCCGCTACCTCTCTCACTCCCACATCTCCCGTCACTTCCTCATCCACTGATGAGTCATCTGATCCTGTCCCTTCTGCCCCCAAGCCCACGCCCCTTACACGCTCAATGCCTGGTGTTACTACTTCCGCTCCCAGTTCCGGAAGTGCGTCACCTAGTCTAGCCCTTTCTTCTGCTGGTGGCCATCTTGATACACCTCTATACCCTGTACTTACTGTGGAAGGTATGTACTATGTCCCAAATGATCAGGTGACTCCCTTGTTTCCATTCACTTTAATGGATAGTCTCATTAATAGTCCTGCTTTCCATGATTTGATATGACAATTAAGGAAAGCAGTTGAAGCAGATGAACCGCAGTTTTGTCCACCTTCGGAGTTCGGGCCAGAGGAATCATCCTAGCCTACCGCCAGAGTCCAGTTCCACGAACCTGGGACCCCTGCCTCACGCAGAGACACATTGTCAATGAAAAATAGACCCCAGACCTGGTATCTGCAAGTTGAATGCTTCACCTGGTACAATCAGACGGTCCTATCAGCCGG
The DNA here is from genome assembly GCA_025379985.1 of Phyllomedusa bahiana. NCBI lineage: Eukaryota > Metazoa > Chordata > Amphibia > Anura > Hylidae > Phyllomedusa > Phyllomedusa bahiana. The sequence goes on along the minus strand of JAODAL010022257.1, from coordinate 39,388 downwards.
CCCCAGTGACATGACAACCCTCCGTGTTGAGGCCATAGTGAATGCAGCCAACAAGCAACTACTACATAGGGGCGGCCTCGCCAGAGACATAGCACATGCTAAACTGGGCTCAGAGGAAGTGAAAGGTAACCACCTGGCAGACCAAACAGCTACGTGGGCTGCACCTACATCCGCTGAGAGAGGAAGCAGTTGTGTTTGTAATGACAGGAGCTCAATCCAAGATGCAGAGGACCTGCAGTAATGGAGCAACCAGATCAGGCAGGGATAAAAACCTTTAACTGTCCCTGCCCTGGCCAGAAATTTTACCAATAGCTCTGTATTCAGTAACAAACACCCCAAGACAACCCACTGGTCTTTCTCCCTATGAAATACTCTTTGGGGGACCCCCAAGGTTGAGCAGGTACCATCCCCAACAGTTAAGTTTGGGGAATGATAGTCTTGTGAATTTTGTGATCTCTCTGTGGAAAGAATTGGAAGTAACACACGCTTTAGTCTCCTTTTCTATTCCAGATCCAAACTCTGATCTCAGTTGTCACTTCAACCAGGAGACTACGTATTGGTGACAAAACCCGTGAGAGAATCCCTGGAACCTAGATTTGACGGCCCATTCCAAGTCCTTCTGATCATTCCCACAGTGGTGAAAAAATTGAAGGGTAGAGTATATGGATCCATGCATCGCACTGCAACAAGGTCTCCTCCTATGTGGCCTGATTATCCTTCTGCATGTTACCCTAGCACAGTTACAGAGTCCTCAAGTAGCAATCACCCAGGATAATGGGGTGACCGCCTTTTGGTATGATTCTTCAAGTGCCCAAGTAGCCACATATACATTTGATTACTGTAGTATTGTCAGTTGTTATCATAGTTGGGCTCCACAGATGGAAGCAGTTGAAGGAGGGGCAACAATATATCTGTGTGACTGGTGAAGGGTGGGGTGAAGCTTGCAGCTGTTGGGGGGGGCGGAGCCTGACTGGCAAGCTGAGCAGCAGCTTCTAAGAGGAGCTCCAGCACTTGCTCCTGTAAATCCTGTGTTGGAGCAGGCATAGGACTTACAAACTCCGTGGACAACAAGCAGAGCTGTTTCTCATACTCACCGGAGTATTCTGGTCCCTTTCCAGACCTGTGGTGCGATGACTCGCCGCAACAAGGAGACGCAGAAAGTGGAGAGTGGGGCTGAACAGGAGCCCAGGGACCGCGTGGCACTGCAAGAACAGCAGGGAAGCAAGCAGAGGTACCGCATGGGACACTGCTAAATTAGCCCAATATGCCCATAAACCTTCCACATCTTCCTCTGGCATAGATCCCAGTAAGCAACAGCAGATGCGGACATATACAAGCAGTTAGCTGTGACGGGACAAGCAAGGAGCACAGGAAGAGATAAGTGCCAGCAGAAATGCATAAAGGAGCCAAAACCTAAAAACAAACACACAGGTCACTCCTAAGTTTACCAAGCACAGCAAGATACAGAGGGGGCCTACACTGAGGGATGTGCTTCAAGCTGTTCACCAAGCCAACTGGCTTTATCCACCCTGACTACACAAGTTGGTGGTCTTAAAAGAGGATATCAAATCATGCGGCATGATATGCAGAGATAGTGAGCGGGTCAAAGCTGCTGAAACCAGAATCTGTGATTTGGAGGATCAGTTCAATCCTTTGCAGCGGGACTGTGAGTCACATCCTCAGATGATTAAGGCACCACTCGCCAAGACGGATGACCTGGAGAATGCTCCCCGCAGAAACAATGTGCCATTGTGGGAGTGCCCGAAAAAACGGAGTGCCCCAACCCATCAGAGTTCTTTGAGAACTGGCTCACTAATATCTTTGGAAAGGACTCCTTTCTTCTATGTTTGCAGTTGAGAGGGCGCAGGGTCCCCCAAAGTGCCATTACCTCCAGGGCTCCGCCTAGATCAGTGTGGTTAAGATGCTGCACTTTAAAGATAGAGACACATACTGCGCAAAGCGCGCCTTCAGCAGGACGTTAAAGGTGGAGGCTGTCGGATCTCCTTCAAACCGGGTTTCTCTACAGAGGTTCAAAAAAGAAGAGCGCAGTTCCAGGATGTCAAGAGGCGGCTCCGGGTGCTTCGGGTTGCAATTTCGCCATGCTATTCCCAGTCAAAACTCCGAGTGGTGGCGTTAAACTTACGCAAATTTTTTTGAAACTTCCCAAAAGACGCTATGCAGTGGGATTGACCAGAATGAATCCTCCATCAAAGCGCAGCTTCCAGAGGATTCCCGGGGGGAGTTTAAATGATCACCACGGTACACATTTTCTTCCCTTCCCCTCTCTGATTTCCTTGCTTTATTTTTTCGTCCTGCTCCAACCCGGTTCTAAGTTTCATATAAAATACATTTTTAGGAGCGGGGGTGGTTGGAGAAGAATGTTAGTCTTTTTCTATGCAGTTAAAATTTGCCTTCACTTCCAGTCGTATGGAGGACTTGAGCCCAGTTTTAGGGCTATTTACAATTTTGCACATTTTTAATTTCTTGTATTTGTAAATTTTTCAATTGTTGGTTTACATGTTTTTTCTGAGGGGGGGAGGGTTTATCTGTTCTCCAGAATGCTCTTGTTTACCTTGTGAGGCAAGTCGGACGGCTTCCATCCATCATCTTGACAGTTGAAGTTACTAGGTCACTTAATGGACACAGGATGTTAGATGGCGGATAAGATAACACTGCTCTCCTGGAATGTCAGGGGACTGAGTGACCCAAAGAAAAGATATGCAATTTTATTTTCTTTCCCAATATCACCAGCTAAAATTGTTTATTCAAGAGACACATTTAGTGTCCGTTTCAGTACAGTGGCTTCAAAGGGCCATGGGGGGGGTTGGGCGAGTCATTGTTTACACAGTAATAATTCAAGGGGCGACAGTATTATTACCCTAAATCCATTCCTTTTGAATGTCTGGGGTATTGAGGGGAGATGGGGAGGGAGATATATATGTGTTATACTGTAAAAAATATACTTGTACATTTGTTTTAGTAAACATTTATATAACCATCCACCCTATAATTTCAGTAACCTTTAAAGCAGTGCTTTTAACTTTGTGGATGGTTAAACCCGATGTCCCAGTTCTTATTATGGGGGATTTAATACTGTGGTGGACCCACATTGGGATAAATATCAGCAAATATTACTACTACCCTCCATTGACTCCGTTTGGACACATGATTTGGGGAGAGTTGGAATTGGGGGAAAAACCCTAAAGAGTTTCACTATTCATGTTATTCTAGTACGTATAACACATTGTCCCAGAATAGATATGGCTTTGGTAATCAGCGGCTGTTCAAATGGTAACTAAAACTGAGTATCTTAACACGCTCCCTTTCTGATCATTCGCCAATGCTGATACAGATTAAAATTCCTGATTTATCCATAGGAAATATGAGGTGATAGAGACTTAATGCTCTCTGGCTGCCCCTAATGGATACAGTTAAATTGGCGTCAGATTTGGAGGAATTCGTTCAGATAAATGTGGACTCCGATCAGTACAGTGTGGGACACTATGAAGGCGTACCTTAGAGGGGGGCTGACACGGGAAATTAGCACCATGAAGATTAAAAGGGGGCAGCTATGGTGGACTCTCCCAAGTGGGCGCGGCTCCAGAATAAGTCAAAACCTGTGGCGCCCAACCTCTTGGCTCCCAAAATCCAAACATTCAAACAAATGTTGGCCATGGCAAATCCCACTTTTGAGGACACCCTGGCAATGGAAACAGGGTATAATTAAATGAATGCCTGGGTGGAATGGCTAAAGTATACTGCCCAAAGCCAAAATAAAACTAATTGTTATATATGTGCTAGTGCCAAGCCCCATCGGGGCACAGTACCCCTAACTATCCCTGTCTGTGCCGAAGAGTATTTTATGTGTTTGCTAACCAATACCTCTACAAACCACAGTGCCTGTGAAGATTGGAAAGTTAAGTATCCCATAGTTACCAAGACCCCAAGACCAGGGGAAGGCGCCACAATCTATCCAGGGAATTACACTTGCTGCGAGTCCACCTCAGGTAATAGATTTATAGCCAACTTTAGTGAAGGCTTTTGTGCCAATTTCAGTTCACTGGATGCGTCCAAAGTTCAGAATCAGGTCCAGTCCTTAGCAGACTTTTATTGGATTTGTGGTGATGATAAGCTGAGGAGCAGGTTAGAGATTAACTGGACAGGTCAATGTACACTCACCAAGTTAATCATGCCTTTCCACATACTGTCAAATCCAGAGGACCTTGGTATCTTGGAAGGTAACTCACATAGCAGACACAAGAGGGAGGCACCAGCTGGCAGTTTTGACTCACATATATAAATAGATGCTATAGGCGTCCAAAGGGGGGGTCCCTAATAAATTTAAAGGGCGTGACCAAGTCAAGCAGGGTGTTCTCTCATTTTTTTATGCCCCATTTGGTCATTAATGAAAATGTCGACAGGATTAATTACCTGTTTTACAACCAGCAGAGGTTTATTAATTATTCTAGGGATGCTCTCCAAGGTCTAGCCAACCAACTTGGTCCCACCTCCACCATGACGTTCCAGAATATAATGGCTTTGGACATGATTTTAACAGAAAAAGGAGGGGTATTTCAAAAAGATTGGGGACAGTTGTTGCACATATATTCCAGACAATACTGGTCCCACTGGGAAGGTGACGATGGCCTTGACAAAATTGGATGATCTGTCCAAAGAGTGGAAAGAGAACTCTGGAGTGAAGGACCCATGGGATAGTTATTTTGGGTGGATGTCAGGATGGCAGAAGTGGTTGACTCAGTGAGACAACATGCATTGATGCCGAGACCCATATAGCGCGCCTGAGAATCACAATTCTTTACCAAGATTAGGATCCAAATGATTAGAAGATAAACAGTAGGGGCCTGTCAGGGCTTTGAAAGCCCAACTACGTAGGGGGGTTCACTCACAAAGGAGTGTCTCATCTCAAACCTGGTAACGCATCCACATCCCTTTTCCCACCCAGTCTTGGCAGGCACAGGTGATTTTAGATTAGGGGAAGAAACAATGTGAAACAAACTCAGGGTCAGAGTGTAAAAATGTTTTAGGGTGGATTGTGAAGGGAAACATATATTTTTCTTGTATGCTTTTATAATGAAGTTTGTGGTGCAAAAACATTATTACACATGTCAAGTTGGTGATTTAAGGAAAAAGCATCAAAGTCTGTTTCATCATTACATTCTTATTAAGCTCATCAGATAGTTTGTTTAAACTGCTTTTACTGCTATACATCCTTATCGAAGTATCAGATATCTTTCACACAGCTTTACTTGGAAAGGATGCACTGTCCACTTCAGCGAGAAGTTATATCAAGAAACCAAAGAAATTCCTCTCTCAGAATGTCTCCTATCAACCAATGCCTAGCAACCTTATGTAGATACAGGAGACTATGAGGTTTCAGCAACATCCAATTAGCCAATGATAGAATGATCATGTGATTCTTAATACGTAGAAGATATCAAACTGTTACTTCCTGATAATAAATCAGATTTATGCCCCAAATATAATTCGGAGGAGACATTTAATTGGATAAAGGAGTAGTGGAAAAATACTTCTACCTCTAATTTATCGTTTTGACATTTGGTGCCGGACTCTCAAAGCGACTCGAGGACTATCCAGGGGGAGGGGGGGGGTTGGGGTGACGCCTTACCGTCGACGGCATCCTGGATTGTCCAAATTCTTGGAGCCTGATCAACTCCATTCAAAAAAAGGTAAGTTCACTGATTTGATAAATATGTGACTTAGTGACTTATCCTTTTTGGACACTCTAGTGAATCTGTTGGTGGTTTGTCGCCTCTCTTAGGAGACCTGTAGGCATTCAGGTGTGCCTCCAGGGTGTGGTCTGGTACTGGTGTGCATATCATATGCGTATACCTTTTAAACGCTACCAACTGATGTCTCAGATTATTGCTCTGTAAAGAACACGTGACTGGATAGTGTATTTTCATTTCGGTATCATATTTCAGTGTAGGTCAGGAGCTGGGCTCCTGATGGATATAAAAATGAGATATCAGGGATAGAGTCCCTAAGAAGAGATCCGGTAGCGACCGAAGCCTGTTATACAGATGTTATAGACAGATGATCTGAGTTTTTGATAAGATCTGCTGACGAGCAGAGGATATTATATACGAAAAAAAAGAAAAAAGTGTTTGGGGCTTAACCTTGACATTAATTTGCGTACATTTGTTCGGTTTTTACCTAGGTAGCGACTGCATTAATGGTTAAAATATACTTAGTCTGTGTCATTAGTTCATTAGTTATCTCCTAGTCGTTATCTCAGTGAGTTATTTGCAGTAAATTCTTGTAAGCACTGAGGAAGAACGCAGAGTGTGTCTGTGTTTGGATTCGATTCAAAGCATCTGTTAAGGGGGGGTCATAGCTGCGGGCTCGCGTTTTCTCCCCTCGTCTCTGTGTCGTACTGAAAAATTATAGCGCTCAATCTAAAGGTGCAGTTGAGTAGTTGTAATCACTCACTGGCTGAGTTTGTCTCAAAGATAAAGTAGAAAAAATATGTGATAGACTTGAAAATGTTAATGAAATTCAAGTACAATTACATTGAAAGTGAATGCAAAAAATAAGAAGGATTTGATGAATGCATATGTATGAGTGAGCTGCCGCCATTTCAAGATGGAGACTTTTGAGTGTTGGCTGTGTTCCAATTGTTGTCATCAAAATTCCAATCTACGCTGAAATTTGCGTAGATTGTGGGAGGGAACGTCCAACACTAATCCCACCTTACATTATTTCATCTCCGGCAACTCCCAGCATTATTCCCTCAGCAACTCCCATCACTTTTGGAAGCCATTTTAATGAAGTCCTCACACCCTCTATATTCGGAATGGCACCACCAAGCCCTGCCCTTTCCACTTTCGGTGGACATATTTGTAGTCCTAAGCAATCCAAACAACCTGGAAGTTCAGGGTTGTAGTTGAACAGCGGCCATCTTGCTACACCTAGTAACATTCCTACTCCCAGCTCTCCTCCGAGCATTTCACTTGTTACTGCTAATGTAAACATTGATATGCAACTGTCATGTGATAAAGTCTGTGCCAGCACACCTGCAACATCACAACAAACACCACCAGCAGCCCCGTAACCACTCTACCCTTTGTTCACACCCAGGGACGCCAATAGGGGGGTACAGGCACTACAGGGGTATGGGGCCCGGCCAGAATGTGAAGCAAGGGGGGCCCGCCGTCACCGGCAGGTACCGCCCCCTTGCTCCACACTAATGGAAGGGAGAGCAGACCGCAGGCTGCTCTCCCTACCATCACAATCAGCTGTCCTGTCAGAGGGGGCCCGGGCTGCTAGTGAAGCTGTACATAACATAGAATCAGTGTGACTTACTTCAGCTGGAAGCATCCTGTGCACAAAGCAGTCCGCCCCTCCCCATGCTCCCTCTGGCCACCAGCAGATCAGTGACGTCACACCCACAGCCAGAGGGAGCAGGGGGAAGGACCGACTGCTCAGTGCACAGGATGCTTCCAGCTGAAGTAAGTCACACTGAATGTAATGTAAAACTATTGTGTGCTGCCGACTCCACCTGCAGCGCAGCCCCCTATTTTTACCATAGGGATGCCAGGCCAGTTCCCAGTTCTGTGGGGCCCCAATCAAGGCTCCTAAGATTTGTGGGGCCTTGAGCAGGGCCCCATAAATCTAAGGAGCCGTGATCGGGGCCCTGCAAATCCCAGGGGCCTTGAGTGGGCCTCTCAAGCCTCCTGGGACTTGTGGGGCCCCGCTCTAGGCCCCTGGGATGCACAAGGATCCTAAGATTTGTGGGGCCTTGAGCAGGGCCCCACAAATCTTAGGAGCCTTGTTTGGGTCCCCCCAAATCACGGGGCTTTTAGCGGGCCCCCCAAATCTTAGGGGCCTTGATCGAGGCCCCCAAATCTTAGGGGCCTTGATTGGGGCCCCTAAATCTTAGGGGCCTTGATTGGGGCCCCCAAATCTTAGGGGCCTTGATCGGGCCCTGCAAATCTTTGGGGCCTTGATTGGGGCCCTGCAAATTTTAGGGGCCTTGATTGGGGCCCTGCAAATCTTAGGGGCCTTGATTGATTGGGGCCCTGCAAATCTTAGGGGCCTTGATTGGGGCCATGCAAATCTCAGGGGTCTTGAGCGGGCCTCTCAGGCCTCCTGGGACTTGTGGGGCCCTGCTCTAGGCCCCCGGGATTTGTAGGGCCCCACTCAAGTCTCCTAAGATTTGTGGGGCCGTGCATAAGGCTCCTAAGATTTGGGGGCCCCGATAAAGGTCCCTGGGATTTAAAGAGCCCCGTTCAAGGCCCCTAGGAATTGGGGGCCCCACTCAAGTCTCCTAAGATTTGTGGGGCCATGTACAAGGCTCCTAAGATTTGTGGGGCCCTGCTTAAGGCCCCACAAATCTTAGGAGCCTTTTTTGGGGCCCCACAAATCCCAGGGGCCTTTAGCGGGCCCACCATATCTTAGGGGCCTTGATCGGGGAACCCAAATTTTAGGAGCCTTGATTGGGGCCCTGCAAATCTCAGGGGTCTTGAGTGGGCCTCTCAAGCCTCCTGGGACTTGTGGGGCCCTGCTCACGGCCCCTGGGTTGGTGGGCGTGGTTGGGGGGGGCGGGGCGATGGGGGTTGGGTGGGCGCGGGGTTAACAGGGGGCCCAGGCACTTTAGCTGTAGGGGGCCCTGAAATTTCTGATGGCGGCCCTGTTCACACCATCTGGGACATTCTATGTACCCTTCTCCTCTGTAGCCCCTATTCTGACTTTCAATGCTAATGGAGAGGAATACGGGGAGGAGAACAAGTTGCCATTAGCTATAGGGTGCCAGGACTCACATCTGCAACCCAAATTAAAGGACTCCAGTATTTTTCCTATTGCTCACAGCACATAGACTGCTGCTCTAGGAGAGGACACATTACTCAGAACACCCGCTGACTTCCTTAGGGATACTGCCGACAGGTCCTATCATCAAACTCCACAACAACATGTCACCATAAGACAAACTACTCGTAACCCTAAGGCTAGGTTACGTTCCAACAAAATGCACTGATGAGATGTAGCATAACAAACAAATGACCAGCAGCAATGCTGTCGCACAAACTGACGACGCGTTTCGGGAACTAATCCCTTATTCCTGGTTCCATTCCCGAAACGCGTCGGCAGTTTGTGCGACAGCATTGCTGCTGGTCATTTGTTTGTTATGCCACATCTCATCAGTGCATTTTGTTGGAACGTATTCTATTTTTTAATGGCATTTGAATAAAAAAAATTGGGATTTTGGGGCGTGGCCTGAACCTGCATGAGGACGGACGCATAGTTCAGGAGCTCCGGAGAAAGCCTGCTTAAAACGGCCTAAATAAACCCCAACTTTTGCTATACTACGGCCAGATCGTAAACCCGTCTATCTCCGGGGACAGCTTGACTCACTTTGAGAGGTCACAGCAAGTTTTTAGATACCGGGAAGGATCCCGCTGACACGCAGAAGCCTGCCGGCGATCCCTGGCACCATCTTAGAGAGGAAGTCGCTCGGGCCTGGTGACCGGCACCCCGGACCTACCTTCCCTCCAGCTGAACACCGTGAACGACACAGCGGATCATCAGGTGACTGACCTCCGTGGCCCCGCAGCAGCTCACAAGTCGGAGACGCGCCTACAGAGAGGCAGTGCCGGCGTCCTCCGAGGCCCCCGCCATCTTGTCCACGAGACAGCCAGCCCTGCAAAGACAGGCACAACTGCGGCGCAGCTAACAGGGGAGAGGCCACTAGTTCCCCACAGGTACTTTCTAACGCCTATAACTCGGGGGTGGTGATAGGAAGGTTGCGGAGAGAATATAGTGCTCCACTATCGGCCCGCCAGAGCAACCAGGGGTACTCTTACACTACAGACCTCACAGCCGCCATCACAGCACAGCAGGTCAAAACTAAGCAGGTGCTGAATCCTTCGTTCATGGCACACCCTGAGAGCTTACACAAAGAGGAAAACAATACCTATTACCCTCTACTTCACTCACTGAGAGGGGTATATCACCAAGGCTAAGTAATCTGCATTAATATACAGAATCATATGTATTAAACCAATTACTTACCTCACTCCGCATTGGAAAGCCCACCTAGTAAAAAGTAACAGCTTTGACACATCTAACCAAGGCTCTTTCTCTGTCAAAGGACTTACTTAGTGCTAAAAGCATCCACATCAGAAATTAAGCTCATAGCTCAAGACCCTTGAGGCTTTGCTCTCCCTTGGGACAAACCCATTTATCTGTGTTATAAGAGAAAGAAGAAGAAAAAAAAAAAAAGAAAAAAAAAAATTCACAATCCCAGTGGTTCGCATATCTCAAAGTTTGATAAGTAACGTCAGATTCCTCAACGCCCGGGTCGAACGACTACCTAAAAAGATCTGAACCAACGCAGTTCTGTTTCTGCACATCCCTAAACAAGCTTTAAACCCTACGTCATTTTACTCTTTACCAAGCCAAATGGGGGGTACCTCGAAACGGAATCCTAAACCCAAGAAATTGACTGAATTTTTCAACAACCCCTCCCAATCGCAAGGAAAAAGAAATCGCTTACCATTCTCTGCCCCCTCGCCATCCTCCTCCAGGCAAGACTCTGTAGACCTAGACCATCAGGAAACTCCAAATAACATGGATATTCCAGAACACACCTTACATCGTCTTTTTACCTCGTTTAGAGAATCCCTCCAAGAGGATCTCAAACAGATGATTGGGGACTTTCGATCTGATATTCAAACCTTGATCACAAGATCTGAACAGGTTGAACGAAAAATGGCAGAATTCGCCAAATCTCACAATTCATTAATCGATGCCAACTCAGCGTTAGAAGAAGAGGTTCAGCGTTTCTCGGCCAAGGTATTGGACCTGGAAGATAGGTCCAGACGTAATAATATCAGGCTAGAGGCATTCCGGAATCCATTACCCAAGATCTATTGCCTCAAGTCCTTGTGGATTTCATGGCTTTGGCCCTCCCTGATGCCACTGCCATGGACCTTACCGTGGATCGTATCCACAGGTTACCGAAACCTAAACATCTCCCACCAACTGTCCCGCGCGATGTTATCGCTAAAATCCATTTTTTTCAAACAAAAGAGTCCTTCTTGAAATCCGTCCGAAGAAGCCCTGAACTCCCAGAAAAGTTTCGGAGCATTGCGTTATATCAAGATCTATCGGCCGTCACCATGTTAAAACGCAAAAAGTTTGCACCAATAACAAAAATCCTCAGAGATCACAACATCGCTTACCACTGGGGATTTCCAGTCAAATTGATTGTCACTAAGGACCATTCCACAGTAGTATGCACTACTCCAACCATGGCCAAGGAACTTCTCCTCTCTTGGGATCTTCTCACAACACCGGTGAATTCCCCGCCAATGAAGAGAAGACAGACCCGAAGCCATCACACCACTCTGGTCGGAAAAGACAAGACGTTAATCCAAGCAAAAATTGAAACCCACCAAGGGTCGCCCTGCCCATTTACCCATGGGCTTAACCTGGGGGACTTACTGTTATTGCCTTCAAAAAAGTTGTTAATTCACCAACTTCTTCCGCAGGTTTCTTCTCACAGACGTCCTGTCTTGGTTTCCCCTTGAGGGATATTCTTCCAAAATGCATGTTTTTTTACCCTTTATTTTTCTGGTTTGTTACAGGTTATGCCAAAGTCCTAATCTTGTACAATCCATAAAAACCCTACGGGTCGGGGTGCTTACCGGGGAAAAAAAAAACTATGTGCGCTATAATAAAATAGGGAGTTTACAGGGGTAGTTAAGATCCTACCTTAAACACAACGGCCTAAATGCCCTCAAAAAAGAGCAATTTCTGAAAGACCCTTGCGCTCCAATACGATACCCTTTGTCCCCAAGAACATTTGAGAGAAGAAGATACCCATAGTTTTCAAATAAAAAATTCCCCTTTTTTCCTCCTCTCCTTAAGCCGGAAAAGGAGAATGGCTATTTTTATTAAAAAATACCTTGGGCCTTTTTCTGCTCCCCAAACATAAAAAGATCCTAAGGCAGAAAATTTTCCTCCCGTGCAAATTAACCCACCCTTACACTTTGGTCAATCTTTATGCCCCCTAACACGGGACAAATTCCCTTCATAACCAAAGTGATAGAAAAGGCTAGCCAATTGGCTAGGGGGGAAAAATATCATTTGGGGAAATTTTTTAAAAATTGTTCCAGACAAAAGATGGATAAAACCAAAAACTCCCCTCCTCCCCAGATCTCAAAATTATATGTGAGGAAAACCTCATGATCCGGGGTACCACACGCTTGTGAAAAAGATTACACATACTTTCTCTGCTTCCCAAAACATCCCCACAAGGTTACACTTTCTAGTGAAAAGACTTTGTGGATGTGCTCGGTTCGGAAATCGGGTACATCACTTTCCGCAGCCCCTGTTTTCCTTTCATTTAAGATCATTGCCCCCCTCTTTCACCCTTTGGGGCATTAATCACATGCTTTTAAAATCAAATTAAAAAACCCTTACCATATCCATTCAGGAAACTCTGAAGGAATTCTTTGACTTGAATTCTCCTTCTGCCCCTTCCCCAGAAATTTTATGGTGTTCCCATAAAGCCTTTATGAGGGGAGTTTGCATAAAACTAGCATCAAGGGAAAAGAAAAAAAGGGAAGCGGCCCTGACGGATACCCTCAAAACATTACAGTCATTAGATAAAGAGTTTAAAGACAATCTGAACGCTTCGACCAAAAGAAAATTAGTTGACTGCAGAAATCAATTGAGGAATCTTAACTTGCAGAATTACGAATATCACCTGTCTAAACTCAAATGGCGTTTCTACCTACAAAGGGGAAACCCTCTAAAATTTAGCAAAACGGTTTAAAAAAAATTCCCAAACACCCAAAGAAAATTTGCGACCCTCAGCCATCCTATAGTTGCAAAAAACTAACGATCTGTACAACCAAAAAATGACCCCAAATCCTACCCAAACCCCTCAAATCATTTCCTCCTTTTTAGAAAGGGCAAAGCTTCCATCCTTAACAGCAGATCAGCTGGTGGACTTAAATAGTTCAATAACCATCCCTGAAGTTGAAAAAACCATAACAAGCTCAAAGTTACACAAATCCCCTGGCCCTGATGGGTTTACTAATGAATATTATAAAATGTTTAAATCCATCCTATCCCCCTATTTTACTAATCTATTCCAATCCATTATGGCTAAAGGGGGGGGTCCTTTAAAAAAAAAGCTTAAACTCTAAAACAACCCTTTCCAAACCGGGAAAAAAACCGACCAGGTATTAATATGGCCTATCCTCCCTTAAAAAACGATATCAAACCTTTCCAAAAACTAGCAATCGTCTGACATTATTTTTTTCCCCCATTAACAATAAACCAATCGGGCTTTGTCAAGTCCCACCAAACTCGAGACAGCGTTAGAAGAGTTTTGGACATTGCTCAATTAGTTCATTCAAAGAAGATCCCAGCTCTTTATCTCTCTCTAAAAACGCGGAAAAAGCTTTCACAGATAAATTTTGGAAAAAATTCAAAGCACAAAATTCCAGTACCTACTTAAGCCGATGTTAGGTGTAGAGAACCCTTGATATAATGGAATGAATTCGGGGTTTTACATCAATTTAAACCAAAAAAAACTACGGGTTATAACACCTAAAAAAAAGATCAAAAAAACAAAACTTTTAATCGGGAATAAAAGATTTGGGAAAAAAAAATAAAAAAAAAACCCCCTCAAAATCCCCCTATCAAGACCTGTCTACCTCAAAAATGGGGAAATCGCCCAAAAAAGGGCACCCCCACACTGGAAAACCTAAACTAACCTGCCCCTACTACATCTAAATAAAAAAAAGAAAAGAAAAAAAAAAAAACAAAAACACATTTTACTAAAAAGGGAGTGCACAAAAAAAAAAAAGTGCTGTGATAAAAAACAATAAAACAGACAATATACGTTTGTGTTAAAAAATACTTTTAAATTGATATGGTCATAAAAAAGATAATCAATAACGCATAAATATTCCAATATTCCAACGCGTTTCCCCCCTAGTTTCTGGGTTTAGGGGAAAAATTGCAGTTGTAACAACAATGGGGGAACCCATCTAAAAAAAATTCAACAAGAGTATGCAATAATAAAACTCACCCCCTTTAATGAGGGAAAAACAGGGGAAGATAAGGACGGGGTCCAATAATTATGTACAGATCCCCGATCTGTTTACTGGGGACAGGTCCAAGAGAAAACAAATTCAGTGAATCACAACCACAAATTTATAGCCAGGCAAATTAGACCCCAATTGTATCAGCCGTTAACACCCTTGATACCACAACCCCTGTATGCAAACCCAAAAAAAAAAAAAAAAAAAAAAAAAAAAAATGTTTCAAAGGTGTTAGAACACAAGGTCCGGCATACAATCCCGGGGAAAATGCCTCATGCATGTACATAACGGGGGGAAGAAAAAAACAGTTAAAAAACTACTAGCCAAATGAATTTGTGCGTACCCGCGCATCCAGCAGCGCCGACGGCACATTAATGACTGAATATCGCAGACTGACCCGAGGTTGAATAACAAAAATAAAATAAAAATGGCAGTGAAGGCGCAAGCAGTATTTTATAATTGTAAAAAACGAGTTTTAAAGAGCAAAATGTTTTGTATGCAGCTAAACAGTTGTATTTTGTGGAAAAAACCCAATATAAAAACCCAAACTAAGAACCCTATAAGATCTTTTGAGTTCTAATGGGTAAAAAAACAACGTGTATGATATACCGAAATATGGCTTATTAATACTGAACCTAAAATAGAAAAAAAAAAAGAAAAAAAAAAAAAAAAAATACGTTTTGGCAGTACAAAGGCGCTTTATTTGTCTATAGATATTAAAAAAAAGCCCATAGAGAAGGGGTCTTTTGTGCAACTAACCAGATGAATGTTAGTAATGGACCCAAATAAAAGGTCCCCACTGAAGGTTTCCAAGAGGTCCAATAGTAAACGTAGGTGTTTATAGCTATAATAACTTACCAAAATATGGCTTGTTGATCTGAATTTAAAAAAAAGAAAAAAATTAAATTTAACAACAAAGTGAAATTTTTAAAAATAGATATAAAAGAAAAAAAATAGAAAAGATAATATAAATAATGGAGCACTATGGCACAACCCTACCCATATTTAAAACTGTTTATGAATAAAAATGCAATTTTAGTAAAAAGAACAAATTTGCTAAATGAATGGAGCAAAGGCAAAAAAAAAATTGAGACCCTTTTCTTCAATGATTTAAGATTGAAATCCAACGGGGTTTCCCCTTGTAAAGCTTGCGATAAAATCTCCCCCCCCCGTGGGATTTTGGGACCACTTCGATACAGAAAAGGATTAAAAAACAAATGGGGTTTTCCAGTGGGAAATTTTTTTTTGGCGTAGACCGGGGAAATCCCGTTTATTGTAATACGCCCCAATATTTCTAAAATACGGCGTCTCAGTTCACGCTTGTCTTTCCAAATACATGGACGGGCAAAGCATAATGATTAAAATTTGTTTTTTTTCCCGGTCCCAAACCTGAGGGGTATTATAATAAAAAATTAAAAAAATAATAAAATTTTTTTTTTAAAGCGCCAACATATTCCGCAAACACTTTACAAATTTTAAGGGTAAACATACATCATTCACATTAAAAAATATTACAAAAGAGGACACAAAGGGGGAGGGCCCTGCTCGGAGGCTACAATCATTAGGGTGTTGGGGTGAAAAATACGGTAAGAAATGCCAAGATTACAATGGTCCCCCGCCTGTTTTCATAAATGGGGGTGGTTTACATGAAAAATGGATGAACCTGGCACCAGACTGTACATCTATTACAGATAAGTGCCTGTGAGTGCCCAAGTGAGGGAGTGACAGATGTGTGGATAGCATTTAGGGATCTTGGGGGCCGAACGAGAAAAAGTATTTTCAGGGCCCTCTTAAAACTGTGGGTTTTTTAAAAGTGCCCGACCCCGCGGGGAGAATTCCCAGAGAATTGGTGCCGCAGTGTGAAATCTTGTAGGCGGGGGTTTTGAGGTTCGGATGATTGAGGAATGTAGTCTGATATCATCAGCAGAGCGGAGAGCACGGTAGGGCGGTTAGACAGAGACTAGGGAGGAGATGTAGGGAGGAGCAGCGCGGGTGGAGAGCTTTATGGGTGAGAGTGCTGAGTTTATACTGTATCCTGTACTGGATGGGCAACCAGTGCAGTGACTGACACAGGTAGGGGCATCAGTATAGCGGCTGGAGAGAAAGACAAGCCTGGCTGCTGCATTCTGGACAGATTGGAGAGGGGAGAGTTTTGCAGAGAGGGAGACCGATAAGCAAGGAGTTGCAGTAGTCAAGACGAGAAAGAATAAGAGCAATAATGAGAGTTTGAGTCGTTTCCACAGTGAGAAATGGACGGATTTTGGAGATATTCTTGAGGTGCAGGTGACAGGAGCGGACAAGGGATTGGATATATGGGGAGAAGGTCAGATCAGAATCCAATAAAACCCCTAGACAGCGGGCCTGCTGCCTAGGAGAAATGGTGGTAGATTATGGCCCTATATTCCCACCCCTCAGCCAAAGTGTATTCCTCAGGCTTCCTTTCTCACTCATTCCCCATCTCAAATGGAACCAGACAAGGTTGCCCATTATCTCCTTTAATCTATGTCCTTTGTGTGGAACCATTAGCGGAAATAATCCGTATTACCCCATCTATTTCCGGAGTGCACCTTTTTGGAAAGGAACATAAAATAAGCTTATTTGCCGACGACATTCTAATCATGTGTACAACTCCAGGGGTCTCCGTCCCCGCTCTAATGAGGTTATTAAAAGAATACTCCCTTATATCATATTATAAACTCAACCAAACCAAGTCAGTAGTTTTGCCGTTCAATATTTCAGTGACTGAAAGGAGGAAACTATCTGAATTCAACTTTACTTGGGAAATAGACCACATTATATATCTAGGTATAAAAATTTCGCATTCTCCTGAGTGCACCATTAATTTAAATCTATCAGAGCTCTCAACTACCTTCACTGTTGAAATTAACAGGCTAAAAACTCTTCCCTTATCCTGGATGGCAAGAATAAATTTAGTAAAGATGATGCTGCTACCTAAGTTTCTATATATTGCTCGATCCCTGCCCTTTATATTCCCCTTGACCCTTCTCAACAGACTTCAAAATCAACTTATGCAATTCATTTGGCATCTCAAACGCCCGAGATGTAAAAGACAATATCTCTATCTACCCATTAAGGAGGGCGGCATGTCTGTGCCACATCTCCTCTCATATAATGTTGCGTCTATCCTGGACTCTATTTATTACCTCTGGACTTCTCCAGAAACCCAGGGATGGTCTCAATTAGAGAACACCTCAGTCTTTCCTTACTCGTTTAAAGATTTATTAATAGCAACATCTTTGGGAGTGAAATATCCTCAGCCTCCTTTGCTCTCTATTGTTCATGCCATCAAGGTCTGGACCCAACATGTTGTCCCTAACAGATGGATTAACTTAACAAAACATAATTGCCCACTGTCAATCATAAAGATGTCCATACCCTCTTTTCCATTATCCAGCTGGAACATCAAGGGGCTGACACAAGTATCCGACCTGTTTACCAATGATTCTCTTAAATCTTTCCTTGAGTTACAGATGTCTTATGATTTGCCTAAAACATGCTTTTACCAATATCTGCAGATAAGACACGCGATATATTCCTGGGAATGGCCGACTCCATCTGTAGAACTGTCTTCCTATGCTAGTTTCTTAGCTAACAAGAGGGGTGCAAGTAAAGGAATATCAATCTCCTATTCTCTATTATTAACAAAAAGTCAGGACACTAAACCGTTTTACATTACGAATTGGGAGGAGGAGCTATCTTGCTCCTTCCCAATCCAGACCTGGCTAAAAGCGTCTACTTTAGTAACTAAACATTCTAGATGTGTAAACCATTTAGAACTAATGAAAAAGATTTATCTCAGGTGGTACTTAAACCCAACACGAATAGCTCATTTTTCTCTCTCTCAGTCAAGACTGTGCTGGAGGGGATGTGGAATAGACGGCACCTTATCCCATATGTGGTGGAGTTGCCCAGTAATACGCAACTTCTGGTCAGAGATCAATAAACTGATAGTTGAAGTCCTTTACTTCCCAGTTTCATTAACCCCAGCCCTAGCCATCCTAGACATTTCTCTTGAAGATTTTCCTATACAATTTAGGACGGTACTACATCACATTCTCATAGCTACTAGACTTTCACTAGCACTCCATTGGAAGTCCCCTTCTCCTCCGTCGCTCAAAGAAGTAACTGACAGAGTCAACTTTCACTATAGATGCGAAACCTCACTCTCCATTCCCCCCCACCTGGTAGCAAAAACAAGAAATAATTGGGAAACTTGGACAACCTCACCATATTATGACCACTTCTAGACATCTCCCTTAATCGCTAACTAGAGACCTAAGGACCCACTGGAGCCTGAAATTGTGTTGCTCAGCCGTAAGACACCCTACTTTACACTGTCATATTGCTTAAGGTGTAATTGATTATTTCTCGTCATCTTTTCAACTATGAAGGACTAAGTTTGACTTTGGCACTTCTATTTTGATTGTATTGTTGATGTTAACAAAATGTTGATACTACTTTAGGCTTGTTTTGCCTACCTTCCCTAATGTATGTTTGTCCTTTTCCTATCCTTTTTCAAAAAATGAACAATAAAAATCATTATGGTTAAAAAAAAAAATTTTGGGATTTTATCTTCACTTCCTCGTCGTCCTGGACTTTCTTTCCTCCTCCTCGATGTGAAGCCGGTTTGCACTTCCTGTGCGTTTGCTGTTCGCTGTTCATTTTGGGAGTTGTCAACCCAACTACCGCTGCTCCGAGACCCGTGGATCCACAGGTGAGCTG
The DNA here is from genome assembly GCA_025379985.1 of Phyllomedusa bahiana. NCBI lineage: Eukaryota > Metazoa > Chordata > Amphibia > Anura > Hylidae > Phyllomedusa > Phyllomedusa bahiana. Next base: position 20,546 of record JAODAL010022257.1, on the reverse strand, counting down.
GTTCCTCCTTTCTCTCTTCCTAAGGCTAGGTTCACACGGTGTATTTGCAGGGAGTAATTACGCCCCGCAATTACGCCGTGTGGCCGGGGGCGGGGGGGCCGGCAGCTCGCCGGCCCATAGACTTACATTACCTGGTAATTCACATGTCAATTATCTCCCCGCCTGGCAGATTCACCGAGCAGGGAGAGGAGACTTAATCCATAGTTCTCTATGAGAACTGTGGATTACTGTAATGACTTGGACGTATTCCGGCCGTAATTTGCGCCCTCCGGCGCATAATTACGGACTGAAATACGTCCAAATTTAAGCCGTGTGAACATAGCCTTAGGGTGAATATCTGGACCCTAAAAGTTAATCCAAATCACCTGACGTTTGTATGTTCATTACCTCAATTTGGGACACAAACACCACTCTTATCTTCATTGTGGGGAACATTATCCATCAGGATACCACGAGAATAGTTAATCCTGCCAATGCACATCTGCAGTATAATGGAGGTAATGCCGAAGAAATTGTGAAGGAAGGTGGAATGGGAATACAGGAGGAATGTGACGAAATTAATGCTCGTTCCAGTGGTGCTCCTCTTCCCGTGTCTGCAGCAGTTGTCACTCGAGCAGGCCGACTGAACTGTGATTACATTATTCATGCCGTTGGACCCATTTACAATAATGTTTGCCATGATAACTGTGTCCACCTGTTGAAACAAACGATGCATAATGTACTTGAATTGGCCGAAGCTAACAAGTTCCAATCGCTGTCCATACCCCTCATTTCTTCTGGCATCTTTGCGTTCCCACCAATGGCATGTGTACAGGCCATACTCACCGCATTACTTGAGCACAAGCCAATTCCTTCAGTACGTGAAATACGGATAGTGGTACTAACAGATGCTATGGCCAAATGTCTGAAGACTACGTGGCTCTCCCTTACTCAAACCACTCCCTCTCCCAGGGCAACTTCACCCTTGCTCAGGAGTATAACCTCAGTTCCGTTGCAACCTACACCCACATTACCTCAACCGCCAGAACCAGACTCATTCATGGACTTAGCCCCAACGTCGGCAGCAACAATAACACCTCCACCATCACCTTCTCGGTCACTGGATTCTTTTTCTCTTCCGGTGCTACCTTCTCATCCATCTACGCCGGCCATAATAACCCAGGATCTACCAATCTGCGTTCCTTTTACACCCAAACAAGTCAATTATCTACTAACCCAAATGCCAGACCCTGAGAAGAACCCTATGGCTTTTTACCGGGGCATCAGTCAGATACAGGAGATATATTCTGCCTCTTGGAAAGATCTATACCATGTTGCCAGCATCAAGGCTGGGGATTACTTTTGACCTATCATCAACCATACCAGAAGACACTGTTGAGGACATCAGTGCTTACTCATCTGGGGAAGAGTTCTGCCGTTGTCTTCATTCTTAGGCAAAGGAACGCTTGGATGAGTCCTCATTTAATATCTTCAATTCTACTCAGAGTCCTATGGAATCCATGGAGAATTTTTATCACCGGATTTCTGCCTTATCCAGGACCATGGATTTGACATGAACACTAAAGCACCCAAAATCCTCTTTTCAACGGCGTTTGTTATAGGTCTACTTAAACCCATTTGGGACTTGAAACTATTTGAGCAGAATATGCAGAGCTATCCGGAAGTCAACTTCTCTCCATTGCTAAGGCACAGTGTTCTTTGATGGTTCAGACTGATTCATCCCAACAGTTAAAGAAGGTTTCTAAGGTGACCCTATTTCAAGAATTCCCACAGGGCTCTATAGCTCAGCCAGACACCATACTCTACAATCAACCAATGCAAGTTTTCCCTGGGTATCAACCTACGTTGTTTTTCTGCTGTGGTGACAAAAATAAACCGTCTTTCAACGCCAAAAAATACATTTTTCCTGTAGCCTAATTCACAAGCGAAGGTTAATTACAAATTTTTCTCTTTGTGTAGCGTAAAATACACACCATTGTAACATGCTACAAAGCTCGTAGTTTGTGGTTGCTCAATTGTTTGGTGCAATTTACATCCAGGGGTTAATTAAGCATTGTTTTTCTGCTGTGGTGACAAAATTAAACCGTTTTTCACCGCCAAAAAATACATTTTTCCTGTAGCCTAATTCACAAGCGAAGGTTAATTACAATTTTTTCTCTTGTTGTGTAGCGTAGAAAACACGCCATTGTAACACGCTACTAAGCTCGTAGTTTTTGGTTGCTCAATTCTTTTGCGCAATTTACATCCAGGGGTTAATTAAGCGTTGTTCTGCAGTTGTACTCAGTAAAAGAAACTTTGTTTTTCACCGCCACAGAATTAATTCTGTAGCATAATTCATATCCGAAGGTTAATTAAGCCTGTTTGTGCTTTTATATTCAGTAAAATACACAGAGTTTTTAAACGGCACATACAAGTCAATTTTTCCTGCCCATTTGTGGAGCGCAATTTATATCCAAGGGTTACCCAAGCTTCTTAGTGGGTTCATTTGGAGTCAAATACAGGGTGTGTATTTATCATATACAGATATCTTCATCAAACAGTGTCTGTACATTTTAGAACAAACAGTATGTCAGACAGAGCGGTGGCAGGCTCGTCACCTGCGATTGGCAGAGGCACAAACATTTCAGGCCCAGTTCGCAGCACAGCAAGGGGACGTCGCAGCAGGGGTCACTCGGTGAGGCCACAACTGCCGCTATCATCTAGCGGCCATGTGCTGAATAGCAACCCAAGGGTTCTTGATTGGTTGACTAGGTCATCCACTTCCTCCCAGATGACATCTGACAACCCCAGCCAAGAGTCGGTGAGAACGTCAGACAAAACCCTTAGTTGCATGGCCCGGGAGCGGGTCAGCGGCCCTCACCCGTCCTCAACCCACCTCTGTCCCATCCAGTTCCCTCAGCCAGAGATCTACTATGTGGTCTGGGCTCAGCGCCACTATATAGCGAGGATGAACAATTTGAGGAGGGCAGTCAGCAGCTACTTGGCAGCGAAGAAATGGGGCCAATATCCCCTGCTTCTTGCAGTAGGCGGCAAAGTATAGATGTGGAGAGTGACATGGGAGGTCATGTTGTGAGGGGTCAGCCTCTGCATACCAAGACCGGTTATGAGGACAGCAGTGACGATGAAACACAAATAGATGATGATGTAGCCGACCGCACTTGGGAGCCGGGTGAGGCAAGGGCTTCATCATCGTCAGGAGAAGAGGGCATCAGTTTGCGCGTCAGGCAGCGGCGCAGCCAGCAGGTAGTGTGGTCGTGAGTCAGTAGGGTAGCAGCAGTGTGAGGTCGGGAGCCAAGCGGCCACGGGGTAAAAAACCAGCTTCGCAGGTCCAAGAAAGTAGCGGCACAGGGGCTCAGCAAGGCAGCGGCGGTAATAGTCACTCAGTAGTCAGCGGTAAAATCTGATACTCGGCGGTGTGGAAGTTCTTTGCTAAGACACCGGAGGAGCCGAATATGGGTATATGTAAAATCTGTGGGCAGAAAGTGAAGCGTGGCCAGGGAGCTAATGTTGGCACCACGGCCATGCGTCAACACATGCAGCGTCACCATCCAGTGGGCTGGGAGAAACGTGGCTCAGATGTGGTGGTCCAAACTGCCGCCGCAGCAATAGCAGCAGCAGCGCCCAGTGGCACGCATGCCATTGCAGCCAGTCAAGGCTCCACCACCTCTGCAGAAGGGAGCTGTTTCTCTTTGACATCATCTCCCGGTCCAGATGCTCCTGCTCCTCGCTACTCATGGCGCCAGCAGTCGTTCAGCGAGGTGATTGCAAAGAGATAACAGTATGCGTCCAACCATCCTAAGGTGCAGCAGCTGACCGTGCTCCTGTCTAAGTTGTTGGTACTGCAGTCCCTCCCTTTCCAAATGGTTGACTGCACCGTTCAGAGAACTAATGGCTTGTGTCGAGCCGAGATGGAGAGTTCCAAGCCATAATTTCTTTTCCAAAAAGGCAGTACCAGCACTTTTTAAATATGTAGAACAGAAGGTGGGCGCCAGTTCTTTGAGCTTATCGTTTGTTCCAAGGTGCACGGCAGCGCGGACGTCTGGAGCTTTAACTACGGTCCAGGGCCAGTACATGTCCTTTACGGCCCACTGGGTGAATGTGCTTCCTGCCCAGGCACACCAACAACTTGGACAGGAGACGGCGCTTTCTCCTCCACGTTGTCAAACTGCAGCTCCTACGCCAATGTCCGCCTCCTCCTCCTCCTCCTCCACCACCACCATCTCAGCCTCCACAAATACTGCTCCATCATACCACATGTGTAGGGCACAGCGGTGTCACGCAGTTCTACACCTGGCTTGCCTCGGCGAACGAAGTCACACAGGGGAGGAACTGCTCCGTGTCATGCAGCAAGAAATCGATGTGTGGCTTTCTCCGCGCCAACTGCAAATCGGAACCATGGTGACGGACAATGGGAGTAACATGGTGTCCGTGCTGCACCGAGGAGGGATGGTCCATGCGCCCTGCATGGCGCATGTGTTCAATCTGGTTGTGAAAAGGTTCCTGAAGTCTTCCACCGATCTTCAGAAGATTCTGAAAATGGCCAGGAAACTGTGCATGCACTTCATCCATTCCTACAAAGCCAGGAACACCCTCCTCGAGTTGCAGCGGCAGAACGGCCTCCCCCAACACACTCTGATATGCGATGTTTCCACCCCTTGGAATTCCAGCCTGCACATGTTGGACCGACTGTATGAACAGAGAAAGGCCATTAACGATTTTTTGATGATCCAGGCAGACAGGAGTACTCCCCTGTGTAACTTTGATGTCAGCCAGTGGCAGCTCATGCGTGACACCTGCCGTTTGTTGAGGCCATTCGAGGAGGCCACGTTATTTGTCAGTCGCCAGGACTACGGGATGAATAACGTCATTCCACTGCTTCATGTTCTGGAACAGATGCTGAAAAATCTGTCTGGGCAGGGGACTGGATGGAGGTAGATGGAGATGAGGAAGACGAGGCAGATGACCCGCAAGCACCGTGGCAGTATACAGTGGAGATGGAGGCAGGGAGCCCCTCGGAGTCACTTGTGCAGATGGCCCGCAGCATGCTGATTTGCCTGGCTAGTGACAGCCGAATAGTCACCATCCGGCAGAGGGATGATTTATGGCTCTCCACCCTATTGGACCCTCACTACCGGTCCAAAATGGGAGCCTTTTTCCCAGCTATTGAGAGGGAGGACAAACTCAAATACTATAGGGAAATTCTCCGTAGTCAGTTGGCCGCTGCCTATGTGCGGCATCGTCCCTCCTCTGACAGGTCTGACCGGGGGGTTTTCAGCGCTCCCGTACTACTGCCGCGGCTGCTGGGGGAAGGTGGGGGGGACGGAGCAGTACCAGCTCCATCAGCAGCCTGTCTGGAGTCACTGATGAGCAGCTTCCTTCACCCACCTAGTGAGGAGGGCAGTCGCCAGCAGCAGCAGCAGGACCTGGAGCAGACCCTGAACCAACAGGTGGTGGCCTACTTGGACAGCACTCTGCCACCCCAGTTAGAAGATCCGCTGGACTACAGGGCAGCCAAACGAGTTTGCAGTGGAGAAGCTGTCCTGCCCGGCCAGTAGTGTGGCATCAGAGCGGGTGTTCAGTGCGGCGGGGGCCATCGTTAACCCAACGAGAACCACCAAGTACACGGGAAATGAGGAACCACTGACCATTGTAAAGATGAATAAGGCGTGGATCGGCCCGGATTTCCACACAACCAATGCCTTAGGCGTCAGATTACATTCAGCCATGACGCATCACCCTAACTGTGAAAAATGAGTCTGGGTTCATAACTACCTTGCCTCAGCCACTTTTTCTGATGCCGGCCAGCCCGCCTGATGCCTACCATCTGTTGACAGTTTCTCCATCTACCACCAACCATCTTTACCAGGGACTGGTATTGTCACCCAACTCCACACTCTGTCATTGTGCCACTGTCTGACCTATGTTGCTGTTGGTGCTGGTGCCATGACATCCACCACTGGTTCATGGTGTTACATCTCTGTCCTCATGCTGTTGATCCTGCCACCGTTCATCCTCCACTCACCATTATATATCTAGGTATAAAATTTCGCATTCTCCTGGTTAAAAAAATGTACCGTCAATCTAAACCTTTCATGAGCTCTCAAATACCTTCACTAGACTGGGAAATTATCAGCTAATACTCTTACTTCTATCCTGGATGGCTAAGTCATAAAATTTAGTGAGATGATGCTTGCTACCTAAATTTTCTATATATTGCTCGATCCCTGACCTTTATATTCCATTTAAACCTTCTCAACAGACTTCACAAAATTCAACTTATGCAATTCATTTGGCACCTCAATACGCCAGCGATGTAAGAGGACAATATCTTCTTTCTACCCATTGATGGGGGCGGAATGTCTGTGACATCATCTCACTTCATATAATGTTGCAGTCTTTCCCTGGACTCTTTTTATTACCTTGGACTTTCTCCAGAATCTCCAGGGATGGTCTCAATTAGAGAAACACCTCAGTCTTTCCTTACTCGTTTATAAGATTTATTATTAGCAACATCTTTGGGAGTGAATATCCTCAGCCTACCTTATGCTCTCTATTGTTCATGCCCTTCAAGGTCTGGAACCAACATGTTGTCCCTACAGATGGCATTAATTAACAAAACATAATTGCCTCACACTTCAAATCATATAGATGTCCATACCTCTTTTTCCATTATCAAGCTGGAACACATTCAAGGGCGTGACACAAGAATCCGACCTGTTTACCATGATTCTTCTTAAATCTTTCCTTGATCTTACAGATGTCTTATGATCTGCCTAAAAACATGCTTCTTTTCCAATAACCTGCAGATAAGACACGCGCTATATTCTTGGAAATGGCGAATCCTTATGTAGAGTGTCTTCCTATGCACTAATTTTTAAGCTAACTTGAAGGGTAAAAGTAAGAATATCAATATCCTATTCTATATTAACTAACAAAAGTCAAGGACACTAATCCGTTTACATTACGAAAATGGGAGGAGAGCTTTCTTGCCTCTTCCCAATCCAGACTGGCTAAAAGCATTCTACGTTAGTAACTGTAAACATTCACAGATGTGTAAAACCAATTAGAATTAATGAAAGATTTATCTCAGAGTAGTACTTAACCCAAACCATCGAATAGCTCTTTTCTCTCCCTCTCAGGTCAAGATTGTGCTGCTGGGGATGTGGAATGGACAGGAACCTTATCTCACATGTGGTGGAGTTGCCTTTAATACGCAACTTTGGTCAGAGATCAATAAATCTGATAGGATAGTTGAAAGTCCTTTACTTCCCCGTGTTTATTTAACCACTGACCTAGTATCTAGACATTTCTCTTGAAGATTTTCCTATACATTCTTAGGAACGTATTACACTCACTATTTCTCATAGCCAATTGACTTTCTCTAGCAGCTCCTTTGGAGTCCCATTCTCCTCCGTCGCTCAAGAAGTAACCGACCAGAGTCATCTTTCACTATAGATGTGAAACAATCACTCTCTTTACCCCCACCTACCTGGTATCTATAAACAAGAAATATAATTGGGGAACTTGGACAACCCTCACCATATTATGACCACTTCTAGGGAAATTCCCTTAATCGATAACTAGAGACTAAGGTACCCACTGGAGCCTGATATTGTGTTGCTCAGCCATAAGACACCCTACTTTATTCTGTCATATTGCTTAATGTGTAATCGATTATTTTCTCGTCATCTTTTCAACTAGAAGGATAAGTTTGACTTTGGCACTTCTATTTTAATTGCGTCGTTGATGTTAACAAATTGTTGATATTACTTTAGGCTTGTTTTGCTACTTCCCTAATGTATGTTTGTCCTTTTCCTTATCTTTTTCAAAAAATGAAACAATAAAAATCATTATGGTTAAATAAAAAAAATTTGGGGATTTTATCTTCTACTTCATCGTCAGTCCTGGACTTTCCTTCCTCCTCCTCGATGTGAAGCCGGTTTGCACTTCCTGTGCGTTTGCTTTTCGCTGTTCATTTTGGGAGTTGTCAACCCAACTACCGCTGCTCCGAGACCCGTGGATCCACAGGTGAGCTGGTTCCTCCTTTCTCTCTTCCTAAGGCTAGGTTCCACTCATGGTGTATTTGCAGGGAGTTAATTACGCCCCGCAATTATTACGCCGTTGTGGGGCCGGGGGCGGGGGGCGGAAGGTCGCCGGCCCATATAGACTTAGCATTACATGGTAATTAACATGTCACTTTATCTCCCCGCCTGGCAGATCACCGAGCAGGAGAGGAGGACTTAATCCATAGTTCTCTATGAGAACTGTGGATTACTGTAATGACTTGGACGTATTCCGGGTAATTTGCACGACCCCTCCGGCGATAATTACGGACTGAAATACGTCCAAATTTATGCCGTGTGAACATAGCTAGGGTGAATTCTGGACCCTAAAAGTTTTAATCCAAAATCACCTGAGTTTGTATGCTTCATTTCCTCATTTGGGACACAAACACCACTTTATCTTCATTTGGGGAACATATCCATCAGGATAACGAGAATAGGTAATTCACGGCCAATGCACATCTGCGAGTATAAGGGTAGGTAATGCCGAAGAAATTGTGAAGAAGGTGGTAATGGGAATACAGGAGGACATGTGACGAAATTAATGTCGTTCCAGTGGTGCTCCTGCTTACCGTGTCTGCAGCAGTTGTCACTCTCGAGCAGGCCGACTGAACTGTGATATTCATTATTCATGTACGTTGGACCCTTTAACAATTTGTTTGCCATGATACACTGTGTCCAACCGGTGAAACAAACGATGCGATATGTACTTGAATTGGCCAAAGCTACAAGTTCCAATCGCTGTCCTATACGCCTCATTTCTTCTGGCATCTTTGCGTTCCACCCATATGGCATATGTACAACGGCCATACTCACCGCATTACTTGAGCACAAAGACCAATTCCTACAGTACGTGATATACAGATAGTGGTACTAAAAGATTGCTATGGCCTAATGTCTGAAGACTACGTGGCTCTCCTTACTCAAACCACTCCCCCTCCCAGGGCAACTCACCACTTGCTCAGGAGTTACATCAGTTCCGTTGCAACCTACACCCACATTACCTGATACGCCAGAACCAGACACTTTCATGGACTTAGCCCCAACGTCGGCAGGTCTTCAATTACACTCCACCATTCACCTTCTCAGCCACTGCGATTCTTTTTCTCTTCACTCGGTGCTAGGCGTCTCTTCCTTCGAGCCGGTCATTAACTACCCCAGGATCAACCATTCTACGTTACCTTTTACACCGAACAAGTCAAAATCTACTAACCCAAATGCCAGACCCTGTGAGGAAAACCTATGGCTTTTTACCGGGGCATCCAGTCTATACTGGACGAAATATTCTGCCTCTTGGAAAGTTATATAACCATGTTGCCAGCTCAAGGCTGGGGATTACTTTTGACTATCGCAATAACCCCATACAAGATGACACTGTTGAGGACATCAGTGCTTATCATCTGTGGGAAGAGTATCTGCCGTTGTCTTCATTCCTTAGGCAAGGAACGCTTGGATGAGTCCTCATGTTATATCTTCAATTATACTCAGCGTACTATGGAATCCATGGATGAATTTTTATCACCGATTGTCTGCCTTATTCAGGATCCTTGGATTTGACATGAACACTAAAGCTCACTACAAAATCCTCTTTTCAACGGCTTTTAGTTTACGGTCTACTAAACCCATTTGGGACTTTGAAACTATTTGACGCAGAATTTGAAGAGCTATCCGGAAGTCAAATTCTCTCCTTGCTAAGACACAGTGTTCTTTGATGGTTCAGGACTGATTTTTCATCCCAACTGTTAAAGACGGTTTCTAGGCGACCATATTTCAAGAATTCCCACAGGGCTCTATAGCTCAGCCAGACAACATACTCTTACAATCAACCAATGCAAGTTTTCCCTGGGTATCAAACCTACGTTGTTTTCTGCTGTGGTGACAAAAATAAACCCTGTCTTTCCACGCCTAAAAAAATACATTTTTCTGGTAGCCTAATTCACAAGCGAACAGGTTAATTAAAATTTTTCTCTTTGATGTAGCGTAAAATACACACCATTGTAACTGGCTACAAAGCATCGTAGTTTGTGGTTGCTCCATTGTTGGTGCAATTTACATCAGGGGTTATATTAAGCATTGTTTTTTATGCTGTGGTGACAAAAACTAAAACCGTTTTTTCAACGCCAAAAAATACCATTTTTCTGTAGCCTAATTCACAAGCGTGTGTGTGTAATTACAATTTTTTCTCTTGTTGTGTAGCGTAGAAAACACGCCATTGTAAAACTCGCTATAAAGCTCGTAGTTTGGTTGACTCAATTCTTTTAGCGCTATTTACATCTGGGGTTAATTAAGGTTGTATCTGCAGTTGTACTCAGTAAAAGAAACTTTGTTTTCACCGCCACAGAAGAATTTCTGTAGCATAATTCATATCGGAAGGTTAACTTAAGCTGTTTTGTGCTTATTATATTCAGTAAAATACACAGAGTTTTTTAACGGACACAACATAGTCAATTTTTCCTGCCCATTTGTGGAGAGCAAGGTATATCCAAGGGTTAACCAAGCTTCTTAGATGGGTTCATTTGGAGTCAAATACAGGTGTGTATTATCCATATACAGTTATCTTCATCAAACAGTGTCTGTACATTTTTAGAACACTAACAGTATGTCAAGACAGAGAGGTGGCGGATCTTCACCTGCGAGTGACAGAGGCACAAACATTCTCTGGCCAGTTCGCAGCACAGTCATGGGGACGTCGCAGCAGGGGTCACTCGGTGAGGCCAAAACTGCCGCTGTCATCTAGGGCCATGTCGGAATAGCAAACCCAAGGGTTCTTGATTGGTTGAACTAGGTCATCCACTTCCTCCCAGATGACATCTGACAACCCCAGCCATGAGTCGGTGGGAACGTCAGACAACAACTTAGTTGCATGGCCCGGAGAGCGGGTCAGCGGCCCTCACCCGTCCTCATCACCCACCTCATGTCCCTTCCAGTTTACCTCAGCCAGAGATCTACTATGGTGGTCTGGGCTGCAGCGCCACTAATATAGCGAGGATGGAAACAATTTGAGGAGGGCAGTCAGCAGCTAATTGGCAGCGGAAGAAATGGGGCCAAAGATTCCCCTGCCTTCTTGCAGTAGGCGGCTAAGTATATGATGTGGAGAGTGACATTGGAGGTCATGTTGTGAGGGGGTCAGCCTCTGCATACCAAGACCGGTTTATTGAGGGGTTCTGCCGTGACGATGAATCCCAAATAGATGATGATGTAGCCGACCCCCCCCCAGCACCTTGGGAGCGGGTGAGGCAAGGGCTTCATAATCGTCAGGTGAAGAGGGCATCACTGTTTGCGCTCAGGCAGCGGCGCAGCCAGCAGGTCGTGTGGTCGTCGAGTCAGTAGGTAGCAGACTGTGTCGTGGTTCGGGAGCCAAGCGGCCAACGGGTAGAAAAACTGCTTCGCAGGTCCAAGAAAGAAGAGGCACAGGGGCGCAGCAAGGGCAGCGGCGGTTTTATTAGTCAAATCAGTAGTCAGCGGTAAATCTCATACTCGGCGGTGTGGAAGTTCTTTGCTAAAGACACCGGAGGAGCCGGAATTTGGGATATGTATAAATCTGTTGGGCAGAAAGTGAAGCAGGGACAGGAGCTAAGGTTTGGCACCACGGCCATGTGTAACACAGCAGCGTCACCATCCAGTGGGCTGGGAGAAACTGGCTCAGATGTGGTGGTTCACAAACTGCCGACGCAGCGAATAGCAGCCAGCAGCGCCACAGTGGCACGATGCCATTGCAGGGGGACAGTCATGGCTCACCACCTCTGCAGAAGGTGTGCTGTTTCTCTTTGACCATCATCTCCCGGTCACAGATGCTCCTGATCCTCGGCTACTCATGGCGCCACTAGCAGTCGTTCAGCGTAGGTGTTTGCAACGATCGATAACAGTATGCGTCCAAACATCATAAGGTGCAGAGCTGTCCAGTGCTCCTGTCTCATGTGGTTTGGTACGCAGTCCCTCCCTTTCCAAATGGTTTGACTCTGACACAGTTCAGAGAACTAATGGCTTGTGTCGAGCCGAGATGGAGAGTTCCAAGCTGTAATTTCTTTTTCCAAAAAGGCAGTACCAGCACTTCATAAATATGTTGAACAGAAGGTGGGCATTCCTTGAGCTTATCAGGTTTGTTTCCAAAGTGTGCACGGCCAGCGCGGAAGTCTGGAGCTTTTATATACGGTCAGGGCCAGTACTTGTCCTTTACGGCCCACTGGGTGATGTGCTTCCTGCCCAGGCACACCAACAACTTGGACAGGATGACGGCGTTTCTCCTCCACGTTGTCAAACTGCGGCTCCTGCGCCAATGTCAGCCCCCTCCTCCACCACCACCATTCCAGCCTCCACAATTTACTGCCCATTCTACCACTGTGTAGGGCACAGCGGTGTCACGCAGTTCTACACCTGATTGCCTCGGCGAACGAAACTACACAGGGGAGGAACTGCTCCGCGTCATGCAGCAAGAAATCGATGTGTGGCTTTTCCGCGCCAACTGCAAATGGGAAAACCATGGTGACGGACAATGGGAGTAACATGGTGTCCGCGCTGGACCGAGGAGGGATGGTCCATGCGCCCTGCATGGCGCACGTGTTCAATCTGGTTGTGAAAAGGTTCCGGAAGTCTTCCCCCGATCTTCAGAAGATTCTGAAAATGGCCAGGAAACTGTGCATGCACTGCATCCATTCCTACAAAGCCAGGAAACACCTCCTCGAGTTGCAGCGGCGGAACGGCCTCCCCCAACACACTCTGGAAATTTCAGCTGGCACATGTTGGACCGACTGTATGAACAGAGAAAGGCCATTAAAGATTTTTTGATGACCCAGGCGGACAGGAGTACTCTCCTGGGGTAACTTTGATGTTTAGCCAGTGGAAACTCATGCGTGACACCTGCCGTTTGTTAAGGGGCCCTTCGAGGAAGCCACGTTATTTGTTTAGTGCCAGGACTACGGGATGAACAACGTCATTCCACTGCTTCATGTCCTGGAACAGATGCTGAAAAATCTGTCTGGGCAGGGGACTGGAGACGTGGCGTCTACATCTCGCGCCAATGAGTCCGGTGGACTGAAATGGAGGGAGGAGGACTTTGGAGCAGAAGATTGTCTGGTGAAATGAGTGTATTTTCTACCCAAGGTGAAAGGAGGAGGGGCAGGAGCAGCGGAGGAGGTAGATGGAGATGAGGAAGACGAGGCAGATGACCCGCAGCACCGTGGCAGTTTTTTACAGTGGAGATGGAGGCAGGGAGCCCCTCGGAATCATTTGTGCAAAAGGCCCGCAGCATGCTGATTTGCCTGGCAAAGTAAACACCCCAAATAGTCAGCACCCGGGCCCAGAGGGATGACTTTGGCTCTCCCCCCTATTGGCCCTGTATGGTCCAAAATGGTCCCTTTTTTTACCGCTTTTTAGGGGGGGGAAACAAACTCAAATACTTTGGGGAAACCCCGTAGTGTTGGCCGTCCCTATGTGGGGGCACGCCCCCCTTAAAGGGTCTGCCGGGGGGTTCTTCAGGTCACTTTATACTGCCGCGGCTGCTGGGTAAGGTGGGGGGGGTAGGGCTTTCCCGCTCCCCCGCAGCAACTGTTGGAGTCACTGATGAGCGCTTCTTCACCCGTATAGTGAGGAGGGCAGTCGTAGCAGCGCAGGAATGGAGCGACCCCGAACCAAGGTGGTGGGTATTGGACCACTTGCAACCCATTGAAAATCCGCTGGGCTGCTGGGCAGCCAAAACTGGATGTGTGGCCGCAACTTTCTGAGTTTGGAGTGGAGAGTGTCCGCCCGGCCCGTAGTGTGGGGATCAGAGTGAGTGTTTCAGTGCGGCGGGGGGGCCCTCGTTACCCAAGGGAACCCCCTTGTCCATGGGAAAGTGGAAGGACTGACCCTTTTTCAAGTGATCAGGGTGGACGGCCAGTTTCCAACCCCAATGCCTTTGGGTAGACTACACGCCTGACCCCCTCACCCAAACTGGAGAAATGAGTCTGGGTTTAAATACCCGCCTCAGCCACTATTTTGATGCCGCCACTCGCTTGATGCCCCCACTTGCCAGTTTCTCCCTTGCCCCAAACCCCTTTACCAGGGGATAGTATTTCCACCACCCCCAACTTGTCTTGTGCCCCTGTCTGACCCCTGCTGGCGTAGCTGCTGGTGACCTCCAACTGTGTCATTGTGCACTCTCTGCCCCATGCGTTGCTCCCCGCCCCCTCACCTCCACTTCTGTATTGTGCCACTCTGTGGCCTACTACTTTTTTGCCACCCCCAGAATTTTATTGTGCCCTGTCTGCCTCATGCTGTCCTCCGTCACCTCCCAAACTTGTATTGTGCCATTTGTGGCCCCACTCCTGTTTTGCCACCCCCAAAATGTATTGTGCCACTGTCGACTTCATGCTGCTGGGCTGCCGCCTCACCTTTCCCCTCTTCTAATGTTTTCCCTGGCCCTCAGCTTGTTTTTTCCAGCTGTCGCTGCCATGACTTTATTAGGCTACATTCCCCCTTCAGTTTTTTGGTCAGTTTTGCCCTCTTAAGTGCCCAGGGAATTTTAGAGTGAAGCGATTCAAAGAGCAGTGGCAGTCATCTGCGTGTCATACTAAAACACAAAAATTGTATAAAGGGACCAAACCAAGCTCCATCTGCATATTTAAGCATGGCCCCAACATTCTACAGCACCCCTGCAGGCTCTGTGCAGCCGGGTAATAGTTGTTTTTTATAGTGTTTAGTACCAAAGTAATTAGGAACGAAGTTATTTTTTTTAGGGAAATTCGGCAAAGTGAGCGAACCGAATTTCGAGAAATTCGCCCATCTCTAGATCTAATTGACCAAATTTTCTAACAAAATTAGTTTTGGTCCGAATTTCTTCGGGACAAATCGCGTTAAAAAAACAGCTATTTCCAGGCTGCACAGAGCCTGTAGGGTGCTGTAGAACGTTGTGCCATGCTTAAATATGCAGAGGGAGCTTGGTTTGGTCTTCATAGAATGCTGTGTTTTTAGTATGACACGCATATGACTGCCGTTGCTCTTAGAAGCTGCTCTTAGAATCGCTTCACTCTAATATTCCCTGGGCACTTACTGGGGCAAAACTGACCAAACAACTGAAGCAGGAATGCAGCCTTATA
Source organism: Phyllomedusa bahiana (assembly GCA_025379985.1). Classification (NCBI taxonomy): domain Eukaryota; kingdom Metazoa; phylum Chordata; class Amphibia; order Anura; family Hylidae; genus Phyllomedusa; species Phyllomedusa bahiana. Next base: position 5,410 of record JAODAL010022257.1, on the reverse strand, counting down.
AAGTCATGGCAGCGCCAGCTGTAAAGAAACAAGCTGAGGGCTAAGATCCTACCATAGCGTCAAAGAAAACAGTAGTAGGTTACAGGAGCCACCACAGATCGCAGCACAGTAAGGGGACGTCACAGCAGGAGTCACCCTGCAAGGCAACAGCATCCGGTGTCATCTATCGGCCATGTGTTGACCACACACTAGGTCATACACTTTCTCCTAGATGACATCTGACAACCCCAGCCAAGAGTCGGTGGGTTTGCCACACACAACCCCTAGTTGGCATGGCCCGGTAGCAGGTGAGGGGCTTTCATCTGTCCTCAACCCACCTCTTTCCTGTTCGCTTCTCACAGCCAGAGAACTACTATGTGCTGTTGCCTCTGCGCCACAATACAGTATGGACAGTGGGCAGCAAAGAGGTGGGGAAGACATCCGCTTCTTGAAGAAGTGGGCAAATAGTGATGAGGAGAGCTGCAATGGGGGTTTATGTTGCGAGCGGTCAGGCTTTGTACAGCGACACCGTTGAGGAGGACAGCAGTGACAGGCAAACACTAATCGATGTAGCCGATCGCACTTGGGAGCCGGGTGAAGCAAGCAAGGCTGGGACAATGTATTCTGGTGCCATAGTTAAACAAGGCATAAAGTTCCCCCCAAATGAAATATTCAGCCCACTCAATGCCTCCTTGTGCCCCCTTTTCTCCTTGGGATGAAGTGGCGCCCTACGCGGTCGCCTACCCTCGACTACCCATTGTCCCGGCCCTAGAAGCATTCCATTTTCTCTACAATAAGTTTTAGGAGATGGGAGGAGAAGAAGGAGGATTTGGATGACAGACAATCTGGGATCTTGGACAGAAGAGAGTTACTGTCTGGGCGGCCGGAGATGTAAAGTTGGGTGTCATCAGCATACTCAAACAACATCAACAGTTGCAATCGGCTCACCTGTGGTCTCGCTCTTAGTAGCTGCATGGATCAAGAGGCTGTGAAGCAGAGTGCACTCTTCCCACATTGAAATCTTTCAAACAACGAATTCCAGCAGCTCCAGTGCGTATTCCAAGGTAAATTATTAGATATATTTCATGTTAAAAGAGATTCTGCAGCTTTATTTTCAACTTGGTTTAAAAACATATCATTACTTCTACATCATGGTGTAGCATTCACCAGCGTTCACCAACGCGTTTCGGGAGGCGTGTCCCTTAGTCCTGGTGTGACATATCTTGTATCTTACGTTTATTATATACCGTAAATCCATTGTAAATCCATTGTAAAAAACATATAATTATCAATTTAAAAACAATGATGATCTGAAAAACTCTACAACACGAGCTAAGTATTTAAATGTATCAAAATAATATTTAGATGGTAACTTACTTAGCTTCTTTCAATAGTGAAACATGATATCCTGTCTCCTGTTCAGTCCTGCTGGAAACCTGGTGTTTAATCTAAACATCCACCAGGCTTCTCTTGACAAAAGCTTGCGCTTCATATCTCCCCCTCTCACTGGTTTATGTACTATTTCTATACCACTGCAGATAAAGCTATTTACATTGCCCTAGTGTTTTTCTGCAAAGTGCCGAGATGCCATTGAAACATTTACCTGATCTATTTTCCTAATATCTGACAGGTACCTCCATATTCTTGTTTTGAGGCTATTAGAGCTATGTCCCACATACTGCATACAGCAGCTCGTACAGGTGATCACATATATTGTGTTGCGTGTATTAATACCCTGCTATATCAACTGTAATACACGCAACACAATATATGTGATCACCTGTACGAGCTGCTGTATGCAAACTGGTGTAATGCAGAAACTGGATTCAAACCACCACATTTATACTTCTTGAGTGTTTGATCGTCACTGCTGTCCTCCTCAATGGTCTTGGTATGCAGAGGCTGACCGCTTGCCAAAAAACCTCCCATGCCACTCTCCACATCAATACTGAGAAGCAGGGGATGTCTGCTCCACCTCTTCGTTGCCAAGTAGCTGCTGACTGTCCTCAAATTGTTCGTCCTCACTGTATAGTGGTGCTGAGCCCAGACCACATACTAGTTCTCTGGCTGAGGGACCTGAACAGGACAGAGGCGGGTTGAGGACAGGTGAGGGGCGCTGACCTGTTCCCGGGCCATGACAACTAAGATTTGTATCTCACGAACCCACCGACTGTTGGCTAGGGTTGTCAGTTGTCATCTGGGATGAAGTTGATGACCTACTCAACCAATTAAGAACCACTGGATTGCTGGTCATCACACGGCCGCAAGATGACACCGGCAGTTCTGGCCTCACAGAGTGACCCCTGCTGCGACGTCCCCTTGCTGTTCTGCGACCTGGGCCTGCTCCAGGAATGTTTGTATCACTACCACTCGCAGGTGAAGAGCCTGCCACCTCTCTGTCTGACATACTGTTTGTTCAAATATGTACAGACTCTTTTTAATGAAGATATCTGTATATGATAAATAAACACCCTGTATTTGACTCCAAATGAACCCACTAACAAGGTTGGGTGACCCTTGGATATAAATTGCGCTCCACAAATGGCCAGGAAAAATTTACTTGTATGTGCTGTTTAAAAACACTGTGTATTTTACTGAATATAAAAGCACAAACAGGCTTAATTAACCTTCGGATATGAATTATGCTGCATTCAAAATTTCTTCTTTGGCGTAGAAAAACACCATTTCTTTTACTGACCACAACAGCAGAAAAACGCTTACTTAACCCTTGGATCTAAATTGCACAAAATAAATGAGCTGCCAAAAATAACCAGCTTTGTAGAGTGTTAAAACGACGTGTATTTTACAGACCACAAGAGCAGAAAAATGCGTAATTAACCTTCGGATATGAATTATGCTACATTCAAAATTTCTTCTTTGGCGTTGAAAAAAAACATTTCTTTTACTGACTACAACAGCAGAAAAACACTTAATTAACCCTTGGATCTATATTGCGCAAAAGAAATGAGCTGCCAAAAACTACCAGCTATGGAGCGTGTTAAAACGACATGTATTTTACTGACCACAAGAGCAGAAAAATGCGTAATAAACCTTCGGATATGAATTATGCTACATTCAAAATTTCTTCTTTGACGTTGAAAAAAAAACATTTCTTGTACTGACTACAACAGAAGAAAAACACTTAATTAACCCTTAGATCTATATTGCGCAAAAGAAATGAGCTGCCAAAAATTACCAGCTATTAAGCATGTTAAAATGACGGGTATTTTACTGACCATAAGAGCAGAAAAATGCGTAATTAACCTTCGGATATGAATTATGCTACAGGCAAAATTTCTTCTTTGGCGTTGAAAAAAACCATTTCTTTTACTGACTACAACAGCAGAAAAACACTTAATTAACCCTTGGATCTATATTGCACAAAAGAAATGAGCTGCCAAAAATTACCAGCTATGTAGCGTGTTAAAACGACGTGTATTTTACTGACCACAACAGCAGAAAAAACACTTAATTAACCCTTGGATATAAATTGCGCAAAATAAATGAGCTGCCAAAAATTACCAGCTATGTGGCGTGTTACAACGACGTGTATTTTACTGACTACACCAGCAGAAAACCGCTTAATTAACCTTTGGATATGAATCATGCTACAGGCAAAATTTCTTCTTTGGCGTTGAAAAACACCATTTCTTTTACTGACAACAACAGCAAAAAAACGCTTAATTAACCCTTGGATTTAAATTGCCCAAAAGAAATGAGCTGCCAAAACTTACCAGCTTTGTAGCCTGTTAAAACGATGTGTATTTTTATGACCACAACAGCAGAAAAACACTTAATTAACCCTTGGATCTAAATTGCGCAAAATAAATGAGCTGCAAAAATTACCAGCTATGTGGCGTGTTACAACGACGTGTTTTTACTGACTACAACGCAGAAAACCGCTTAATAACCTTTGGATATGAATTATGCTACAGCAAAATTTTCTTCTTTGGCGTTGAAAAAAAACCCTTTCTTTTACTGACTACAATAGCACAAAGACGCTTAAGTAGCCCTTGGATATAAATTGTGCAAAAGAAATGAGCAGCCAAAAATTAAGCGGTATTTGGATTGTAAAAACGCTGTTTCTTTAACTGAATACAACAGTAACAACAGGCTTAGATAACCCTTGGATATTCAATGTGCTCCAGACCTGAGCAGATAGCAGTAAAATGTATATGCAGCTGAATTCGACGCACACTAGACTTCAATTCCAATATCCCTCAAAATCAAAATTAGAACGTAAGAGAAGCAGTCCCTGAGAAAAGCTGTTACACCCCCCCAAAAATCCCTGTATAAATGGCCTTTTTTTTTGTGTGAGATCTCTAATACTGGAGCTGCAACAGCTACAACACGGCACAGAGAGGGGAGTGTGAACTGCCAGCGTCGCGTCCGGACTTATATAGTGTGGTGACGTCACAGAATCCCGCCGGTCTCTGATTGGCTTCATCTCTGCACATGTCATTTAGGCTACTCCTTTCTTCCTCTCGGAGTTCTTTGCCCCATGTAACGCCATGTGCTTGCAGCAATTTTATCAATTAAAAACACGCTCGTTCCCGCGAATCACCCCAAACTTCGAATTCGTTCAGAATCAAAGTTTTCCTGAAATTCTAAATGAATTCCACTTCGTTAGAATCGATTCGCCCATCTCTAAATATAATGTATTTTTTTCCTTTTTTTTTACTCAGGCTAAAGTCAGTCAGGAAAGCAGAATGTACGGGCCCCATATAACAGCTCATGAGGTTCTTACGGATCTATATTAGGAAGTCATAGGCACCCTGTTTTTTTTCAGTACGATGCCTCTGTATCATATGTCTCTCAGAAAAGCAATGTTTAATTAACTCCATGATACAAATCCTCCTCAGCATATTCAGAATCATTTTAGATCCTTTCCTTTTTCCTATACAGTATTACATTAGAGATTTATTTTAACCCCTTACTAGTGTTGATGAAGCCATTCGAGAAAAGTTAAGCTCAAACTGAACTTCTTAATGTTTTAGTACTCGAGCCGAACCAAGCTTTTTACTGTTCGTTAAAGGAAGATTCGCGTTTGAGACGTGCGCTCGATGTGCAATTTTTAGTTTCAATTTTAGCTGCTTCCTGCACATTTGCGGCCATCCAATCAGTGAACAGCACAGAGGAGTGTCAAAAATGTCACCACTGAGGGTGTAGGGATCTCAATGACTGTTAAAATCACATGACACACTCACCTCCACTCTTGACACGGTCACCCCTATCACACACAACAGAACCCGCAAAATCAACAGACAACCCTGGCACACAGACTCCACCAAACAGCTGAGGCGAGCTTCCAGATCTGCCGAACGCCGCTGGAAGAAAACCCGCTGCACTGAGGATCTCGCCTCATACAAACAATCACTACACACACTTAAATCTGAACTCACCTCAGCCAAACAAGAATACTTTAAATTTA